>WAAF01017797.1:147813-196011 GCA_013400475.1 Tricholaema leucomelas
CCCCCTCCCCATCTTCCTTCTTCCTTCTCCATCTCCTTCCTTTTCCTCTTTTCATCTCTATTCTTTTCCTCTCTTCCAGCACTACCTCCCTTTCCCACCCCACACTGCATTTCCCCCCTTTTCCCCCCAACCCCACAGCACCTGGGTTCGGTTGGAGTCTCCTCCCACCCCAGCTGTGACCACTTTGCCCTCCCTGCCCACTCCCCTTTTTAATGGGCTCCAGGAAAGGCAGAAGTCCCAAGCTTGCCCTAAATGGGCAGAGGGATTCTCCTCCTGTCATCATTGGTGAGTACCCCATGGTGTGCACCAGGTGAATGGGATGGGGATGACAAAGGCTGGGGGGCCTGGTGGCCCCCTGGTTAGGTAGGTTAGATACTTGATGGTCATTAACATCACCTATGGGTGCTATGGTTCAGCTGTGGCTACACTGCTCCTTACATCAGCTCTAGTTGCATTCACACCAAAGGTGTCTTCAGGTCTATCTGCAGAACCTCCAGGTCTTGGAGGTGGCTCCAGCAGAGATAATCTGAAAGAGGGTCAGGCTGCTGGCTAGAGATGAGGTCCCACATTAACTTCACAGCCTCTGATCGTGGGCAATATCAGAGGTGTTAGCGGGTGACAGGTTGTCTGCAGCCCATGGGTTAGTTTGCTGAGGAGTTTCTTAGAGGTGCTTGTGCTCAAGAGTCTGAGAAGTTTCATCTCATCATAGCATGGTCAGGGCTGGAAGGGACCTCAAGCATTAGCCAGTTCCAACCTTCCTGCCACAGGCAGAGACACCTCACACTAGATCAGGTTGCTCAGAGACACATCCAGCCTGGCCTTAAAAACCTTCACAGGTGAGGCTTCCACCACCGCCCTGGGCAACCCCTTCCAGGCTCTCACCACCCTCATGATGAACTTCTTCCTAACATCCAAACTGAATCTCCCCATTTCCAGCTTTGCTCCATTCCCCCCCCCAGTCCTATCACTGCCTGACATCCTAAAAAGTCTCTCCCCAGCTTTCTTATAACCCACTTCAGGTACTGGAAGGCCACAATAAGGTCTCCTCAGAGCCTTCTCTTTTCCAGCCTGAATAGTCTCAATTCTCTCAATCTGTCTCCATAGCAGAGGTGCTTCAGACAAGCTCAGGTCTCACATCAGCACTTGGAGACCTGCCCTGCTTCTCCCAAGCTCCTGCAGTGCTGGGTGCTGTGCTCTACAGAAAGCAGAGCTTTGGTGTAAGCTCAAAGCACCTCTGACCAGAATTTGCTGCTTACAAGGGGCTGAGCTACTCTGAAAGCCCAGGCCAGATTATGGGTTTCAAATACCAGGAGATCTGTCCCCAAGCTCCTAAATCCTGTTTGTGGGCTCATCACAAATGGAGCTGAGCCATTCTTGGAAGGAAAACTTGGCAAGAGCAGGCTTTCTCCACTCTATCAGTAGAAACCACATGCAAAGCTCAGGCCAACAAATGTAGATTGGGGCACAATTCAAACCTGTAGCAGCCTCTCCCCATGGCTGAGGGAAGTGGTGATACTGGGAAGCAGCCAGAGCTAATTGCACAGGAACAGGATCCACACCAAAAGTCACCTGCCAAGCTGCTCTCCAGGTTATACACCTGGATGGGAGCTGAACACCAGCCTGAAACCTCAAAATCCCAGCATGGTGTGGCATGGAAGTGACCTCTGGAGGTGACTCAGTCCAACCCCTCTGCTAAAGTAGGGGCACCCACAGCAGCTTGCCCAGGATTGCTATGCCCAGATCAGTTTGGGGTCTCTCCAGAGGAGGAGACTCCACAACCTCTCTGAGCAGCCTGCTCCAGGGCTGCAGCACCCTCACACCAAAGAAATTTTTCCTCCTCCTCACATGGTACCTCCTGGATTCCAGTTTATGCCTTTTACCCCTTGTCTGGCCCCATCCTTTTGCCCTCCCCCAACCCTTATCTCTCACTGGGCACTGGTCAGATCCCCTTCTCCAGGCTCAGCAGCCCCAGGGCTCTCAGCCTTTCCTCCTCACAGCAATGCCCCAGGGCCCTCAGCATCTTTGTGGCCCTTTTATGGCTTGTGCCAAAGAGCTGTCTCCTGCAGCCCTCCTGACAGCAGAAAGCTCTGCTGCCTTGATACCATCAGTGGCTATGAGCAACCTTCCCCTCAGCGGGACAAGGCACAAGGAGAGGAGCTCAGATCTCCTCTGCCAGCAGCACTGCATCAGTGCAGTCCTGTTGAGGTCAGCAGTTGTTCTCCTTCTATTTATACTCAAGTGAGAAGAAAACCAGACCTTAGCAATTCTTTTTCAAAGGCCTCTGCTAACAAGAGCTCTCTCCCAGCAGCTGATTTACTGCCCCTCTGAGTCTCCAGAGTCAAATCTGTTGATCTAAAAGTCTTTCCCTTCACCTCCAATCCTCAATGACCCTTGCTGTTCTCTGGCAGCCAGGCTGAACTTGCTCTTGGTTGCCCACATCAATAAATCACACATTATCTGGCCTTGGATTGGGTAAAAGTTCTGGATAATGATGCATGAGGTAGAAGAGGACTCAGCTGAGGCTTAGTTGCATGCTCAGCAAAACTGATTGGAGCAGAAAAAGTAGCCAAGATGGATCTTTGCCATTAAAAACCAACTGGTGTGATGTAGGATATGGGTGGGAGGAGAAGCACCAAGTAAAACCATGAAGCATTTGTGGAGCCTCATGCTGTGGAAGGAAGCATGAAGGGGAAGAAGAGCCTGTTAAGTATTTGATGCAAATAGGCACAAGGAGAAGCATGGAGGAGCTCCTGTACCGTTGTATGGGCACTTCGCTGGAAGCAGGCAGAGAGCTGAGATGTTCTCCTCACCCAGGAGACCTCCAGCAGTGCCAGAGGTGCTGAGATGCGTACAGCAGGACAGTCTGTCCCCCAGGGCCTCTTGCCACCTGCCTTTTCTTTTTAGCTTAGCACCATCTAGAGGGATGCATCTGCAAACCCAAGGCGTCAGCCCTGCAGAGACAGAATCATAGAATCAACCAGGTTGGAAGAGAGCTCCAAGCTCAGCCAGCCCAACCTAGCACCCAGCCCTGGCCAAGCAGCCAGACCATGGCACTAAGTGCCCCAGCCAGGCTTGGCTTCAACACCTCCAGGCACAGCGACTCCACCACCTCCCTGGGCAGCCCATTCCAATGCCAATCACTCTCTCTGACAACAACTTCCTCCTAACATCCAGCCTAGACCTCCCCAGGCACAACTTGAGACTGTGTCCCCTTGTTCTGTTGTGGGCTGCCTGGCAGCAGAGCCCAACCCCACCTGGCTACAGCCTCCCTTCAGGTAGCTGCAGACAGCAATGAGCTCTGCCCTGAGCCTCCTCTGCTGCAGGCTGCACACCCCCAGCTCCCTCAGCCTCTCCTCACAGGGCTGTGCTCCAGGCCCCTCTCCAGCCTTGCTGCCCTTCTCTGGACACCTTCCAGTAACACCCAACACTCTGTGTCTGGAGCAGGGGGAAGCCAAACAACTGGTAGCAAAGCCTGGAAAGAGCAGTTTAGTCCCTCCAGCCACCTTCACTGCCTGAAGAACAGGGCTGTGCTGCAACCATTCCCTTTGTCTTGGTAAGCTCTTCTGTGAAATAGAAAGTTGGGTCCTCTGGAGAGGATTGGAGTTTGGGAGGGGTTAGGAGAAAAGTTCTGCTCAGGGTTTGGGATATTCATCTTGAATTTTGTTTTCTCCTTTAAACACCTAGAGATCTTGCACCACATAGAAGCTGATGTGATGGCTTAGGGTCAACCTCAGCTTCCACGTCCCTGTAGGTCTTCACCCTTCACTAACAGCACACAGCAACCTGACAAGACTCAGCTGAACTGAAGGTCTCTGTGCTGCACTTCACAGCTTTCAGTGCATCAGAGTTTACTCAAATCTGCCAACATGACACACCAGGACAAGACCAAGGGTGAGTTGGGGAGGTGTTAGCTCCTCCCTGCCTCACACACTGATCCTGCATTTTCTTCTGCAGCAGACCAGGCTGCTGACTTGCAGGGCACAAGATGCAATACCTGGGCTCCAGCAGCCGCATCTCTGGCCAATCTTACAACATCCCAAGGCAAGGCCATCAAAACCAAAGTCTGACCTGCCTGAATCACTGAGTGCTTGGTCACATCGTCCTGGCCAAAGGGCAGAGCAGAAGCTGTCAGAATTCACCTGACTTTGAGATTAAGGAGTGCAGACCAAGCACAAACACCAGCAAGGTTGGCAAGGGATGCACAAGCCCTGCATTTCCTTAGAGACTGGCTGGAGTGACCCTGAGGGCAAAAATCAAGCAGTGCTCTGCAGGTGACATGGGGGAAAAGATGCTAGGGATGTCACCCTTACCTTCCCCTGCATACAACAGGACGAGCAGAAGAGGGTTTGAAGGTCTGGCTGGGGAAGGAAGGACATTATTCTCCCTGCAGTGTACAGACAGCAGCAGGAAAGCAGAGGAAACGTCCCTTGCCTCACCCCTGCTCCACACGAGCGAGATGCAGGCTGCAGACATCCTCTCCTGCTCAGCTCAGAAACCACAGCACAAGATCTATTCCCCCAAACCCAGGTCCTCCATCAGCCCTGAAGCACAACCATCAGCTCCTCCAGCCAAAGCCAAGCCAACCCTCCAGCACGCTTGGCTCCAACCTCAGATGATCTGAGTGCTTTCCCCTGGGCGGGAGCTGCTGGGATGCCATTGCAGGCACACACAGCCCAGCCTGGAGGCCGATCCTGCCTCCCGGCGTGTGACTGGCTGTTAGCGGAGCAACATCCCCGCGGGAGCCAGCCGCGGAAGGAGGAAGTGAAACCACCACGGAGCTGGCTGCGAGAGGAGAGCGAGGAAGAGTCAGGCTGGCTGGAGAGGAAGGAGAACCTTGCTGAGCCCCAGAGAAAATGGTTTGAGTAATTATCAACGGTAAGGAGACCTCTCGTTGGAGGCAGGAGAGCTTGGAGGGGGTTCTGCCAGGGAATACGCTGCTGATTTTATGGCCTTGGCTTGTAGGGGAGAAAGGCTGGAGCTGGAGTGGTTTGAAACACAGCACCAGACACAGTGACTGCCTTTTAGCCCATGAAATCCAGTCCCCTCCCGTCCCCCCAGTCCTCTCTGTTACTTCTGGCCATGTGCTGCGCGGATCCAGCACAAGCCCCAGCAGATCCTGCGCTGCAGGGGTCCGCAGCTCACCCAGGGGGGTTTGGGAGGGGGGTTTGGGGCAGGTGGTGCTGCCAGCAGACAGGCATTCCCTTCCCCACCAGCCTGTCGCTATGTGGCCGGGAAGATGAGGAGCCTGTGCGGCCCGGAGCAGCAGCAGCCAGCGGCCCGCCCGGCGCAGGCAGCTCCCCGCAGCCACCAGCCAGGTAAGCCTGCGGCTCGCTGCGGACCGCCACATCCGCGCACCTCGGCCCTGACCGTGCTGGGCATGCAGGGGCCAGGGTTTGCCTGGCCTTGCAAGCTGCTGCTGTTACCTGCTACCGGCTTGCAGGGGAGATGCTCTGGCTCCCCGGGCCCCTCTGCCCCAGCTCCAGTGACTGCAACCTGCCTCGGAGCCAGGCACTGTGTCTGAGGAGGAACCATAACAGGTGGAAGTTGCCCAAGTTTCCGACTTTTCCTGCTTTCTTTTCCCTGGCTGTGTTCTGCCATGGCTGCATCCCAGCCCCTGACAGGCAGGACGAGCAAAGAGCAGCTTTGGGAGGGAGGGCAGAATTCCTCGGGGGGGCAGGCAGAGGGGTGAGTGGCTGTGACCTGCTGAAGCTTCTGTTCCCCAGAGCTACCTCTCCCTGGGGCTGTCGAGCTTATTCCAGGCACCCTGCTAAATGCCCAAATGCAGCCCCCCGCACCCAGCTGGCACAGAGCTTTCTTTCCTGGCTGCCAATCCTCCCCCAGCCCCTTCCTGGCCCATTTAAAGCACACCAATCGTTGTGACTTTGCAGATCCTTCAGGCAATGCCCTGGCGAGCAGCTGCTCCTCCTGGCCACCTCCATTTCAGCACATACCCACCAAGGACTTCCCTGGCTCCTTGTCCCTTCCCCAGCCGTGGAGGCTGCTCCTGGTGTGGAGGTCTCACCAGGGAGCTGCTGCTGTATCCCTCAGCCATGTGCTCAGGCGTGAAAGCTCAAACAAATCATTGTTTTCAGCAGCAGACAGAGGAATTCCAGCCTGGGAAGATCTGCCCCACCGATAGCAGTTTCAGTGCTTGAGCTGAGTCACTCCTGACTGCTCCTGTGCAAACCTGCCCAAGCTGCACCCCAGCACATTCCCAGGCAGCTGCCGCAGGGGTCAGATGTATCCCATGGTCTCCTGCCTCTTCCAGAAGCTCAAGGCTGTTGCCAGAGACTTGCAGGGAAGATCTAGGACTGGGCTGTTGCCTTTCTGCCCCTTCCATGTGCTGTGTGTAAGGAAAAAGGGAAACATAGGGCTTGGGGATGCCATAAAATCTGCTGCAGGTCACCTTTCCCCTCAGATAACATCATCTGGGTCCTTACTGGGGTGAGGGAAGGGAGATGTTGCTCTTAGTATCTCGATTAAGTGCATATGAAGGAGAAGCAGAACATCATCATCTGGGCTGCAACAAGGGCCAGGGCTCTGTGGACCCCAGAACAGGAAGATCAGGGCAAGCACTTGGGTGTGCTGGTGAGAGCAACTATGTTCCCCTGAGCACTGAAGGACCTCAAGCTCCTTCTCTGCAGTTAATTGCTGTTTAATTGCATCAGGGAGCTGCCCAGCCAGTAGCAGCAGAGGGTCTGACCCTGTGCACTTCTGTTAAGTTGGTCACAACTTACCTGTCAGCTGCTGTGGGCACAGGGGCTCCACCAGTATGAAAGCAGTGGTGGGCTGCACCTCTCCTTGCCATGGAGAAGCCCACAGCAGGGAGCTCAGAGGCACCCCAGGGGAAGCTGTCCCAGAACAAGGCACAAGGAGCACACAGCTCAGCAGAGCACAGATCTGGCTGGCAAATGGGGGTGATCTGGAGGCACCAGTGGTGTCCAGGTCACAGTTTGGAGGCTACAGATCTTTAGCCCTTCCTTGAAGCAAGCTGAGCTCTGCTGGGGAGCTCTCTGGGTCATAAACCTGTCCTGCTGCCCTCACACTTAGCATAAGGTGGTCTTCCCATCAGCAGGTTTTCTGAGCACCTTGCCAGTTCACACCCCAGCCTTATCCCTTCAGCAATCATGTTTCCTGCTGGCTAGTCCTAAATCCTCCTCTTCTCTTTTCTCTGCTGTTTTTCATTTGCAGATGTAAAGGTATCAGCAGCCCCCCAAGCAAGAGCCTCACTTCCCGGGAGCAGCAATCCCATCCAACACCAGCCCTGCAAGTCCTGAGGGTAAAAGCCCTTGTGGTCCTCCCCTGAAGGCCACAAGCTTGCTTCCCACTGCTTTCCCCTGGCAATCCAAACATTAGCAAATCCCTCCTCAACACAGAGGGATGGTAATAGAATATCCTCACTGATCTCATGTCACCAGAATTGTCTGGATGGCAGAAGAACAGGAGATTGCCAACATGCCTCAGGTGCTCCTGGCACTTTTGGGGCATGGAGCACCAGGGCAAGAGCAATGAGCTGTTGCCTGCCAGCAGTAAAGCTGCTGTGAAAGCAGTTTGTGCTCCCAAAGATACTGGTGTAGGTTCCCATGAAGGCAAAATCAGCTCCTTCTCTAAGGAAGAATCCTTAGAGCTTAGGTCTGTGGAAATCCCAGGATATTTTGCACAACCTCCCTCCCCCCCACCCCCAACAAGTGTTGTTGCTTGCACCCTGCTGTGACACGCAGCACCCACGGGGCAGACTCCAGCAAACCCCACATGGTCACAGAGAACAATGACAGCAGAGCCACAAACTCTGCACCAGCAGGGAGGAATCTGCTCGACCCCTTCCTGTGACAGCCCAGGCTGGGCCAGAAATAAAGGCTGATGGAAGAGGCTGGCTGGGAGCGTGGTGGTTCTCTTCCTGGATGGGTTTTGCTGCCAGAGGGTGTTTGAACAGACTGATGCTGCCTTGAGCTTGCTGCTGAGGTTCACCTTGCTGCTCTTGGAGGAAGGGATGGAACTTGTCCCATCGTTGTTTGTGTTAGCAGGGAGGGAGCAGTCATCCTGCAGCCCTAGGGGCAGCTGGCTGTGAGCTCCTGAGCGTCCAGACCTCAGCCTCTCGCTGCCATCCTGAGCAAAGCTTTGGCCTTTGGTACCAAAGCTCTTCTGGCAAAGCATCCTGTGAGGAGGAGATGCTTGGTGACAGGATGGGACCATGCACAAACTAGTGACCATAACTTTAACCCCCTCCCGGCTGGCTGTGTCCCATGCTGAGCTTCCTTCTAGTGGGAGAGGCATAAGCCCTGCCTGGAGGGCTGCAGGAGATGGGGAGGGAAGAATGGCTGGAAGGTGATGAGCAGACATAACTCTCCTGTGCCCACTCAGTCACAGCAAGGCTGGAAAACACAGACCTTAGAATTCTTTATTCTGACAACTGCCACTTCCTAAGTGTGGTTAGGTAGTCAGGCAAACAGCAGTGCCTGCAGTCACCTGGGTTTCATGGGGACAGAGGGGGACACCAGCAGCTCCTGAGCCACACACCTGTTGAAGGCTTACAGTGCAGCATTGCCCATTGCCCCATGGGCTCCACACAAAATCTCCTCCTCACCACTGGCTCCTCTCACCTGGTGTGTGCTCGTGCAGTGGGGAGAAAGGGGAAAAGGAAAACCAAAGGAGATCAGCCTGGCCCAAGGGGAGTCTGAAAAGAGCACTGCTCCAGGATGCCTCACAAAGGATTGCAGAATCACAGATGTCAGGGGTTGGAAGAGACCCAAAGAGCTCATCCAGTCCAAACCCCCTGCCACAGCAGGACCATACAATCTAGCTCAGGGCACACAGGAACACATCCAGACAGGCCTGGAAAGGCTCCAGAGAAGGAGACTCCACAACCTCTCTGGGTAGCCTGTGCCAGGGCTCTGGGACCCAGTCAAGAAGTTCCCCCTTGTGCTGAGCTGGAACCTCCTGTGCTGCAGCTTCCATCCATTGCTCCTTGTCCTATCCCAGGAGCAGTGAGCAGAGCCTGTCCCCCCCTCCTGACCTCCAGCCCTCAGATATTTATAGACATTGATTAAAATCCCTCTCAGTCTTCTCTTCTGCAGACTAAACAGCCCCAGGTCCCTCAGCCTCTCCTCCTCAGGCAGTGCTCCAGTCCCCTCCTCATCCTCATAGCCCTCTGCTGGACTTTCTCCAGCAGATCCCTGCCCCTGTTAAACTGAGGAGCCCCAAACTCTACACAGTATTCAAGATGAGATCTTACCCAGGGCCTAGTACCTTCTTTTACACTTGATCCCAGGGATCATCAAGACATCCATCACCATGCTCCCAGAGAAGGCAGCAGCAGTGGCAGGTACCAAGCATTGTCCCAAGCTAGTTCTTGAGTCATGTCTGTCTTAAGTCCATGTCCTAAGTCCAGGACAAAGTTCACTGTCACTGACAGCTACATGACACAAACCTAATCCAGAGCAAACATCACTACACATAGACTAAAGCCCCCCAAGCAGTTCATCTCAAAGGCATGGGGCTGGCACCCAGAGGTTCCCCATTGCTCTCCAAGGTCCCCAAGTAAGAGCAGTGGGAAATTCCCCAAGGGAGCTCCAGGCTGTCCTTGGATTGTTTCTGGCCCTCAGGACAGCTCCTTCACAGCAGGCCAGTGGGCAGGCAGAATGTCTCAACGGTGAGCAGCTTTCTGGTGGGGCTCTCACATGTTTTTATTAGAGTCACATTTCCACTTGTTCATCCAGGGAAGCCCAGCAGAGCGATGCCAGCCTCCTCCTCTGCCCCACAGCTTCTGCACCCTGGTGTATGGACAGCTCTGGTCCCAGTGTTTTCAGCTGCCCCTGCAGCAGCTCTGCTGGGCGTTGAGCGCGGTGGTCTGGATGAACTGGCAGAGACAGGGCACGCTGCAGTGCTCCAGGTGCCCCCCTGCCACAGCCCCAGGGAGCTGGCCAGTGACCAGGAGCCGGACGTAGCACCCACTGAAGATCACCAGGAGCTGCTGGGCCATCACCTGGGAGGAGCAGAAGAAGTGTCAGAGCAGAGCAGCTGCCTGCAGGAGCGTGGATGCCACAATAAGTACCATTTGCTCCTTCATCCAAGGACAGTCCTTGTCTGAAGGGAACAGGACGGGAGCCAACAGCATATATAACTGTCCCAGATCCCCTTCTGGTCACACTGTCCCCATAGAGGAGTGACATGAAATGACCACTCAGTGGTGGGTGGCTGGAAAGCCAGGCTGTGCAGGGACCTGCCTGCTTGGCCAATGCCTCCTGCTGCTTTCTATTTGCCTGTAGACAGGCAGAGAGCTTCAATCTGCTGGATGTCACCTGCACGAGTTTGCTTAGCAACAGCAAGCAGAGAAGAGTGAAATAAATCAAACCCAGGCCTTCTGAGGCTTCTTGCTGAGCAGGAATGAGGACACATTGGTTGCTCAGCACAGCACAGGGCTTTAAAGCCAGGCTCCACAGAGGAGGCATGGCCAGGCCTCATCTCCACCCCAGACACAGGCACTGGAAGAGGTTGTCTTCCAAATGTGCTGACCCATGGCCACCAGCAAGCCTCTTCTCAGTGATGCCCAGTGACAGGACAAGGGGCAAAGGGTGGAAGTTGAGGCACAGGAGGTTCCATGTGAACCTGAGAAAGAATTTTTTCCCTGTGAGGGTGACAGAGCACTGGCACAGGCTGCCCAGGGAAGTTGTGGAATCTCCCTCTCTGGAGATATTCAAGAACCATCTGGATGTGTTCCAGTGTGATCTGCTCTGGGTGAACCTGGCAGGACCAGATGAGCTTTTGAGGTCCCTTCCAGCCCCTGACATTCTATGATTCCTTGGAGGTGTTCAAGAAAAGCCTGGCTGGGGCACTTAGTGCCATAGTCTGCTTGATTAGAATCATAGAATCATAGAATGGTTTAGGTTGGAAGGGACCTCAAGGATCATCCAGCTCCAACCCCCTGCCATAGGCAGGGACACCTCCCACTAGAGCAGGCTGCTCAAGGCCTCATCCAGCCTGGCCTTAAACACCTCCAGGGAGGAAGCATCCACAACCTCCCTGGGCAACCTGTGCCAGTGTCTCACCACCCTCACTGTAAAGAACTTCCTCCTAACATCCAGTCTAAATCTCCCCTCTGCCAGCTTAAACCCATTCCCCCTCGTCCTGACATTCCCAGACCTTGTCAATAGTCCCTCCCCAGCCTTCCTGTAGGCTCCCTTCAGATACTGCAAAGCCACTCTAAGGTCTCCTGGAAGCCTTCTCTTCTCCAGGCTGCAGAGCCCCAACTCTCTCAGCCTGTCCTCATAGCAGAGCTGCTGCAGCCCTCTGAGCATCTTCGTGGCTCTCCTCTGGACTGGCTCCAGCAGTTCCATGTCCTTTTTGTGCTGGGGGCTCCAGAACTGCACACAGTACTGCAGGTGGGGTCTGAGGAGAGCAGACCCCACCTCTGATTGGCCAGGGCTGGGTGCTAGGCTGGATGAGCTTGGAGGTCTCTTCCAACCTGCTTGATTCTATGATTCTAGGAAAAGCCCCAGCCCTAATTCCTCAAGGATTCAGCAGTAGCTGCTCAGCAAGCACTAACTGCTCAGCAGTGTCAGGGCTGCAGAAGCTGTGTGATCTTCAGGCTTCCAGGTGCTCCTGCTGGTGAGCAAGGGAGGTGTTGCCATGGCTAGTAGCAGCTGGGACAAGTTTTGGAGGTGAGGTGCCTGGGGAGGTGATTCAGGACCTCTGTCTTGCACCTCCAGGGAGGGATATTTCTCATTACCTCAGGTGGGCCCTCAGGAATGAGGTGGAGCAGCTCGTTGCATGTCACAGGCTCTTTATTTAGCTTCACTGCAGCAGACAGCAGAGGAGACTCTTCACGTGAAGCTTCCTCCTCCTTCTCCTCCAGCTGTGGGTCAGGCTGAACCACTGCCTCCATCACCACACACAGCTGGGCCAGGCTGTGCCGAAGGCCTGCCTGGAAGAGAAAGAGATTGTTGGGGGGGGGGAGGGGGTCTCCAAAGGCAGGCAGCAGTGGTGTCCTGAGGACAGCTTTTGCAGGGTACCATTTCCTCCTGCATGTTTTGAACTTCTGGGAGTTATCATTAGGAGCTGGTGAAGGGTTTGGAGAACAGAGCTGGTGAGGAGAAGCTGAGGGAAATGAGGGTGTTTAGTCTAGAGAAAAGGAGGCCAGCTGGAGTATCACATCAAGATCAAAGACCACATTGGGTGCTTCTGTGCTCCACAACCTTCCTGGAGGTGTTCAAGGCCAGGTTGTATGATGCCTTGAGTGACCTGTTCTAGTGGGAGCTGTCCCTGCCTATGGCAGGGGGTAGGAGCTGGATGATCTTTGAGGTCCCTTCCAACCTAGACCATTCTATCCTCCAAACTCACCTTGCATATAAGGCAAAGTCTGGGCTAAGCCAGAGGGGTGGAAAGGAGGTGGAATGGTGGTTGGGAGCCCCTCCTGGGCACTCTGGTTTCTGGGAGGGCTGATGGGTTTCTGTATCACTTTTAACTTGTTTGGGTCTGTCTACAGCTGTGGGCATTGCAAATCTCTGCTCGTACATTGTGCTAAGCTGTACACAGAAAGCTTCATTCCTTCATTTCCAGCTGGCTGAGTCTAGTCTGGGTGATTTCATAAGAGGGGGAGAGGGAGCAGGCAACACCCAAACCATCTCATAAGGGCAGATTAGTCTTTGTAGATTTATACATCCAGAGAGGGGAAAGAAAAGCTCTCCTGAAGGCCAAGAGGACAATGTTTTTACCCAGTTAGCCCAGTAGAGTGTTCACTTATCCCTCAGGCTATGCCATTCCTTCAGAAGGACAGCTCAAGGTGTCAGCTGTTCCAAGGTGTGCCACAAGCTTTCAGAATTAGCCCTTGATTGCTGCTTTATTAAAGCCATCCAGTTAATTATCCAGACATGCAGGTAGCAAATGGAGCCCTGCTGAACTGGGCACTGACGGCTGCAGTTTCTCCCCCTCCCAGTCTGTCCACATCCCCAGTTCACAGCAGGGGATGCCCAGGAGTACACTCACTCGGTTCTCCTTGCCCACCTCCACCCCACCAGGGCTAGGGCTCAGGGGTGGACCTGCTGCAGCCACCAGCACTTACCTCTTGTGTCCTCTGCAGGTCTGTGATGTGGGCTGCCAAGGACTGGAGGCAGCGCTCTGGGCTGAAGTGCACAAACCACAGCTGGGATGGGCAAGTTAAGGAAAGGGTCTTGCCATGCTTCCTTCTCCACAGCCCTTAGATCTCCGTGCAGGTCGTGGTACAGAAGGGGACTAATCCCACTTCAATCTCTTAGGCTCATTGTTTTTAGTTGCCTTTGGGCATATCTCAATCTCCATTTATTGGAGGAGAAAAAAACCCCCACTCAATCCCTCCTGCCATCCAAGAGAACAAAAACCAAGCCCTAGAAATCCCACCCACAGGAAACCCTCCTGGACCACCTACAAACACCACCTGGACAGGCTGGAGAGGTGTGCCCAGGCCAGCCTCATGATGTTTAACAAGGCCAAGTGTAAGGTCCTGCACCTGGGTCGGTGCAATCCCAGGCACAGCTCCAGGCTGGGTGGGGAATGGCTGAGAGCAGCCCTGAGGAGCAGGACCTGGGGGTCTGGGTTGATGAAAAAGCTCAA
Source organism: Tricholaema leucomelas (assembly GCA_013400475.1). Lineage (NCBI taxonomy): Eukaryota > Metazoa > Chordata > Aves > Piciformes > Lybiidae > Tricholaema lacrymosa > Tricholaema leucomelas. Next base: position 161,398 of record WAAF01017797.1, read on the forward strand.
CATGAGCCTGCAGTGTGCATGCAGCCCAGACAGCAACCCTGTGCTGGGCTGCAGCAAGAGCAGTGTGGGCAGCAGGGCAAGGGAGGGGATTCTCCCCCTTTACTCTGCTCTCCTCAGACCCCACCTGGAGTCCTGTGTGCAGTTCTGGAGCCCCCAGCACAAGAAGGACATGGAACTGCTGGAGCCAGTCCAGAGGAGAGCCACGAAGATGCTCAGAGGGCTGCAGCAGCTCTGCTATGAGGACAGGCTGAGAGAGTTGGGGCTCTGCAGCCTGGAGAAGAGAAGGCTTCGAGGAGACCTTAGAGTGGCTTTGCAGTATCTGAAGGGAGCCTACAGGAAGGCTGGGGAGGGACTATTGACAAGGTCTGGGAATGTCAGGACGAGGGGGAATGGGTTTGAGCTGGCAGAGGGGAGATTTAGACTGGATGTTAGGAGGAAGTTCTTTACAGTGAGGGTGGTGAGACACTGGCACAGGTTGCCCAGGGAGGCTGTGGATGCTTCCTCCCTGGAGGTGTTTAAGGCCAGGCTGGATGAGGCCTTGAGCAGCCTGCTCTAGTGGGAGGTGTCCCTGCCTGTGGCAGGGGGTTGGAGCTGGATGATCCTTGAGGTCCCTTCCAACCTAAACCATTCTAGGATTCTATGATTCTATGTCATGAACTAGCTACCCAGGAGGGGTACAGATGATTCCCCACGGAAAGGATACTTGCAGGATGTTGTGTGGCCCATCCAGGGCATCTGTAATGCCCAGTATTAAACTGTGTTTGATCAGGAGTTCATTGAGAGCTGCCAGCCTGACATCTGTATTCATATTGATCTGGTAGAGAAGGCAGAAAAGCTGAGCTTGCTCTGCAGCCCAGGCTGGGCCAGCCCAGGGCAGCAAACTGCAGCTGCCCAACCCCAAATGCCACCTCTCTGGAAGGAAAGCAGTGACAGGAGCAGCCTGCAATCAGACAGGGTTGTCACCAGCCTTCAGCACTGGCCAAGCCACCACTAGCAGATGGCTGTGCTGCCAGAAATCTCACTCAGGATTCTTTCATTTCATTGCCTTCCTCTGTCACTTCTCTCTTCCTTCCCCAGCAGTCCTCAAGTGAAGGACTCATTTCCAGAGCCTCTGTTTGCCAGCTTTCCCTTTGGAAGAACCATTCCACGGCTGTCATCAGAGGTTTGCTCCAAAATCCATTACAATCAGTGCAAAGGTCCCTCTGGATTTTGAATGGAGCCTGTCCAAGATTGACCTCCAGATCACTCCTTAGAAATTGCCATGCTGCTGTGGTCCTACAAACAAAAGCTGACAGCAGGCAAGCAGTGGATGCTGCAGACTGGTTGCCTCTCATGCTAGCATCACCTCCTCCTACTGCCCACTCTACCTCAGCTTTGCAATCTTATTGCAATCTCTTTGAGCTAGGAGCTGCCTTTTTCTTCTGGACCTGTTGCAAGGCAGGTGTGGGGGAGCCTGGACCATGACTCCACAACTGAAATGATTGTCAAGGCATGGCCCAGGCTGCCCAGGGCAGTGGTGGAGCCCCCATCCCTGAGGGGGTTTCAGAGCCATGGAGGGACATAATTTAGGGGTGACCTGGCAGTTAACAGCTGGACTGAGTGATCTCAAAGGTCTCTTCCAACTAAAGTGGCAATGCCAAGCACAAATCCAGGCTGGGCAGTGAGTGGCTGGAGAACAGCCCTGAGGAGAGGGGCTTGGGGGTGCTGCTGGAGGAGAAGCTCAACAGGAGCCAGCAGTGTGCACTTGCAGCCCAGAAAGCCAAGCAGAGCCTGGGATGCAGCAGCAACAGTGTGGCCAGCAGGGCCAGGGAGGTGACTCTCCTCTGCTGTGCTCTGCTGAGACCCCACCTGGAGTACTGCATCCAATTCTGGAGCCCCTGGGACAAGAGNTGAATGGGGCTACAAAAAAGCTGGGGAGGGACTTTTTAGGCTGCCAGGGAGTGCCAGGACTGGGGGGAATGGAGCAAAGCTGGAGGTGGGGAGAGTGAGGCTGGAGGTGAGGAGGAAGTTGTTGAGCAGGAGAGTGGTGAGAGGCTGGAATGGGTTGCCCAGGGAGGTGGTTGAGGCCCCATGGCTGGAGGTGTTTAAGGCCAGGCTGGCTGAGGCTGTGGGCAGCCTGCTCTAGGGTAGGGTGTCCCTGGGCATGGCAGGGGGTTGGAACTGGCTGCTCCTTGTGGTCCCTTCCAACCCTGACTGATTCTATGATTCTAAATTGATCCTGGGACTCCAGGGCACTACAGCGATAGACGTAAATGATGCCCTCGATTGTTGCAGGGACCGTGGTCAAAAGCAAGGCTCTGCTGGTGAGTCCCTGTGGCTTCCAACCAGCCATGGGATTGCAAACCACACTCTGCAAGGGTTGCTTTACCTCCAGCAGCAGCAGCAGGAGCTCTGAGCCAGCCTGCCAGAGTCTAACACCTACGTTTGAGGCATCACACCACTTTCATTGGCTGTAAAACATCCCTCACCTGAACCCAATCTCCAAGTCTGCTTTCAAAATCCTCCTCCCTCCTGAGATAGTTATGCTCCTCATGTGCTTCTAGGAGGTGGCCTGGGTCCCAGCACTTTGGTGGGAAGGAGTCCTCTCTTTGCAGGTTGCATGGGCACACAGCCAAGCCTCCTCTTACCTTCCGCTGGCAACGGTGGATAACCAGGATGACAGCCACGGTGACAGCGACAGCAGCCAAGGTGACCAGCAGGCTGGCCTCCCAGTAACGGCCAAAGGAGCACAGCTGCACTGTGGAGTAAATGTTTGTCCAGAGAGACACGTAGAAAACCTGTGGAACCCATGGAGAGTGGTGAGAGCCACAGAACAGTGAGAGAAGGGAAGGAAACTTGGGGGTGCTGCTGGAGGAGAAGCTCAACAGGAGCCAGCAGTGTGCACTTGCAGCCCAGAAAGCCAAGCAGAGCCTGGGCTGCAGCAGCAGAAGTGTGGCCAGCAGGGCCAGGGAGGGGATTCTCCCCCTCTGCTCTGCTCTGCTGAGACCCCACCTGGAGTACTGCATCCAGCTCTGGAGCCCCTGGGACAAGAGGGCTGTGGAGATGCTGGAGAGTGTCCAGAGCAGGGCCAGGAGGATGCTGAGAGGGCTGCAGCAGCTCTGCTGTGAGCACAGACTGAAAGAGTTGGGGCTGTGCAGGCTGGAGCAGAGGAGGCTCCCAGGTGACCTTCTTGTGGCCTGCCAGGATCTGAAGGGGGCTACAAAAAAGCTGGGGAGGGACTTTTGAGGCTCTGAGGGAGTGCCAGGAGTGGGGGGAATGAAGCAAAGCTGGAGGTGGGGAGAGTGAGGCTGGAGGTGAGGAGGAAGTTGTTGAGCATGAGAGTGGTGAGAGGCTGGAATGGGTTGCCCAGGGAGGTGGTTGAGGCCCCATGGCTGGAGGTGTTTCAGGCCAGGCTGGCTGAGGCTGTGTGCAGCCTGCTCTAGGGTAGGGTGTCCCTGGGCATGGCAGGGGGGTTGGAACTGGCTGCTCCTTGTGGTCCCTTCAAACCCTGACTGATTCTATGATCCTATTATTCTGTGACTACCAGTCCCTTCTCCCATAGGATCACAGAACTGCCAGGGCTGGAAGGGAACACTAGGATCAGCCAGTTCCAACCCCCTGCCCTAGGCATGGACACCTCACACTAGATCAGGTTCCTCAGAGACACATCCAGCCTGGCCTTAGAAACTTCCAGGGATGAGGTTTCCACCACCATCCTGGGTGTGATGGTTTGGGTGTTACCTACCTCCCACTCTTATGAAATCACCCAGAGAAGACTCAGCCAAGCCTGGAAATTCGAATGGAGCTTTCTATGTACAGCTTAGCACAAGATCCAAGCAGAGATTTACAGCTATAGACAGACATGTACAAGGTAAAAGTAATACAGACACAAAGCAGCCCTCCCAGAAACCAGAGTGCCCAGGAGGGGCTCCCAACCACCCTTCCACCTCCTTCCCACCCCTCTGCCTTATCCCAGACTTTGCCTTATGTGCAAGGTGAGTGTGGAGGATTGGCCAGGGGGTTTAGGAAGCAGAAGAATTAGTTACACAGACAGCAAGTTAGGGGGAGAGAAATGCATGCAGCCAAGCCTGAGAGAGCAACTCTGTTACCTGTGGTTGTGTTCTTGTTCTTATCCATCTCAGCAAGCCTCTGAGTGCAGCAGCCATCACCTTTGTTTCCTTTTCACAGCCTAGCATCCAATTCCTCTCACTAAAATATCCCAGCTAGGCTCAAACTAGCACACTGGGCAACTTGTTCCAGTCTCTCACCACCCTCATGCTGAAGAACTTCTTCCTAATATCCAATCTGACCCTAGCCACTTCCAGTTTCACTTAGTTCTTCCTAGTCCCAGAGCAATACCTCATTCTATAGTTAGAATAGAATCAACCAGGTTGGAAGAGACCTCCAAGCTCATCCAGTCCAACCTAGCACCCAGCACTATCCAATCAACCAGACCAAGGCACTAAGTGCCTCATCCAGGCTTTGCTTCAACACCTCCAGGGATGGTGCCTCCACCACCTCCCTGGGCAGCCCATTCTGAGTCACAGGAGATTTTCAGAGGGAGAGAAAGGACAGGAATTCTTCCCAGTAATGGATAGGGGAAATAAAGGACTAGAAGGGTGAACAAAAGGACTAGAAGGGTGAACAAAAGGACTGGAAGGATGGAGTGAGCTCTAGTTTATTGTAAAATATTACTGCTCCTCAAAGGCAGAGAGAGACAGCAATGATGAGCCACGAAGATGCTCAGAGGGCTGCAGCAGCTCTGCTATGAGGACAGGCTGAGAGAGTTGGGGCTCTGCAGCCTGGAGAAGAGAAGGCTTCCAGGAGACCTTAGAGTGGCTTTCCAGTATCTGAAGGGAGCCTACAGGAAGGCTGAGGAGGGACTATTGACAAGGTCTGGGAATGTCAGGACGAGGGGGAATGGGTTTAAGCTGGGGGAGGGGAGATTCCGACTGGATGTTAGGAGGAAGTTCTTTACAGTGAGGGAGGTGAGACACTGGCACAGGTTGCCCAGGGAGGTTGTGGATGCTTCCTCCCTGGAGGTGTTCAAGGTCAGGCTGGATGAGGCCTTGAGCAGCCTGCTCTAGTGGGAGGTGTCCCTGCCTATGGCAGGGGGTTGGAGCTGGATGATCCTTGAGGTCCCTTCCAACCTAAACCATTCTCTGATTCTATGATTCATACCTAGGAAGGATTGCAACTGAGCTCTTCCATTCAGCTAAGGACTGCACTCATTGAGCCATATTGATAACACCTCTGAAAGTCCCTTTGTTTAGAAAGCTCCTCTGTCACAGCACTCAGCGTGGTGCAGAGACCACTGAGTCACAATAACACTCAAAGGGTGAGCACTGGGCTCAAAGGCTGTGTTAAGGACTGAGAGATTTGTCCTTTGCATAAAGACAGGCAAAACATCAACAATCACTTGGCCTTTACTTCACACAGCCTGAATTTGGGCAGGAGATAGGCCAGAAGCAAAGAGGACATAAATCATACAGTCATAGAATCAACCAGGTTGGAAGAGACCTCCAAGCTCATCCAGCCCAACCTAGCACCCAGCCCTGGCCAATCAACCAGACCATGGCACTAAGTGCCCCAGCCAGGCTTGGCTTCAACACCTCCAGGGACAGTGACTCCCCCACCTCCCTGGCAGCCCATTCCAATGCCCTTCTGTCCTCACCACAGCGACGGCGATCTGGAAGGCCCTGGAGTTGTAGAACATGTACCTCCTGACTTCAGGCTTCAGCACAGCATCCTGGAGCAACCTTCTCCACTGATCCACTGCCACCTGCTTGGGGACAGAACAGCAGGTTAGAGCCCCACCACCACTTTTGGGCTCCTAGTCCCATCAGGACTACTTTACAGAATCACAGAACCTTAGAGGTTGGAAGGGACCTCCAGGTAGTTCACTCAGGAATGCTTCCAGGCAGGGTTTGAAAGTCCCCAGAGAAGGAGACTCCACAACCTCTCTGGGCAGCCTGCTCCAGGGCTCCAGTGCATCCATCACAGAATCAATCAGGTTGGAAAGGACTTTTGGGTTCCAGCCCCTGACACCCTGTGATTCTGTGATCACTGAGCCCAACCCAACACCCAACATTATCTGATCAACTAAACCCTGGCACCAAGTGCCACATCCAGTCTGTTTTTAACCACTCCCAGGGACGGTGACTCCACCACCTCCCCAGGCAGCCTGTTCCAATGCCAATCTCTTGCTGTGAAGAACTTCTTAGCATCCAGCCTGAACCTGCCCTGGCACAGCTTGAGGCTGTGTCCCTTCATTCTGTCACTGCTTGCCTGAGAGAAGAGACCAACCCCACCTGGCTACAGCCTCCTTTCAGGCAGTTGTAGAGCACAATGAGGTCTCACTTCAGCCTCCCCTACTCCAGGCTAACCAACTCCAGCTCCCTCAGCTGCTCCTCAGAGGTGTGCTCATTGGCAGTCACCACGGGGCCAGGCTGGCACTGCAATTGCAAGCTGTGTCCCAGAGCACCCTCCCACAGAGCACAGCTCCAGTCTCATCCATGGAGCTGTCACAGACCCCAGGCTTGTGTTCTTGCCTCATTTGCAGTGAGGAATGTCTCCTGGGAAGTGCAGGGAGAGTTGCAAGGAAAAAAGAACACTTTTTAATGACAAAGGATGAGACAAGAGAGGTTGTGCCAGGGATGTCCCACCAGGGTGACTTTCAAAAGTGGTGAATGGGCTTCTTCATGGAGGTTTAATCCAAGATTATTGGAGTTGACTATAGGCTGGGGACAGAGTGGCTGGAGAGCAGCCAGGCAGAGAGGGACCTGGGGGTATAGGTTGGCAGCTGAACATGAGCCAGCAGTGTGCCCAGGTAGTCGAGAAGTCCAATGGCATCCTGGCCTGTGTCAGGAATGGTGTGGCCAGCAGGATCAGGGAAGCCTTTCTGCACCTGTGCTCAGCACTGCTCAGGACACACCTTGAGTGCTGTGTCCAGTTCTGGGCTCCTGAATTGCAGAGAGATGTTGAGGTGCTGGAAGGTGCCCAGAGCAGGGCAGCAAGGCTGTGGAGGGGCCTGGAGCACAGCCCTGTGAGGAGAGGCTGAGGGAGCTGGGGGTGTGCAGCCTGCAGAAGAGGAGGCTCAGGGCAGAGCTCATTGCTGTCTGCAGCTGCCTGCAGGGAGGCTGTAGCCAGGTGGGGTTGGGCTCTGCTGCCAGGCACCCAGCAACAGAAGAAGGGGACACAGCCTCAAGCTGTGCCAGGGGAGGCTCAGACTGGATGTTAGGAGGAAGTTCTTGCCAGCAAGAGAGGTTGGCACTGGAATGGGCTGCCCAGGGAGGTGGTGGAGTCACCGTGCCCAGAGGTGTTTAAAAGGAGTCTGGATGAGGCACTTAGTGCCATGGGTTAGTTAATTAGAAGGGTTAGGTGCTAGGTTGGACTCGTTGATCCTAGAGGTCTTTTCCAACCTGCTTAATTGCATCATTCTGTGATTCTCACTCTCTGGCCATGGGGAACAGGCTGAAGTTGAACTGAAACAAGCAGCTCTCAGCTGTGTGTGATGTGGTTGCAAAAGCAAAGGAGATGCAAGGAGCTTTCACTCCCACGTGGTCCCCAGAGCAGATAGCACATGAGGAGCTTACCTGAACCCCAAGGGACTTCAGTTTCTCTGTGCAAAGCTCCATGTCAAAGGAGGTGGTTGAGCAATTGTTGTCCATGTTGAGCACCATAAGCACCTGGCCATTGAGGGGTTCTGCAAGAGCCCAGAAATGTCATGAGCACAGCTCTGGTGTGGGTTTTTCTCCTAGAAGCTAAGGCATACCTGGCAAAAGGAAAGCTGAGGCCACAACAACCACAAGTGGTGCTACAGGCTGGGGACAGGGTGGTTGAGAGTAGCCAGGCAGAGAGGGACCTGGGGGTGCTGGTAGAGAGGAGCTGAACAGGAGCCAGCAGTGTGCCCAGGTGGGCAGCACAGCCAATGGCATCCTGGGCTGGCTCAGGAGCAGTGTGGGCAGCAGGACAAGGGAGGTTCTTCTGCCCCTGTGCTCAGCACTGCTCAGGACACACCTTGAGTGCTGTGTCCAGTTCTGGGCCCCTCAATTCAAGAGAGATGTTGAGGGGTTGGAAGGTGTTTGGAGAAGGGCAGCAAGGCTGGGGAGGGGCCTGGAGCACAGCCCTGTGAGGAGAGGCTGAGGGAGCTGGGGGTGTGCAGCCTGCAGCAGAGGAGGCTCAGGGCAGAGCTCATTGCTGTCTGCAGCTACCTGAAGGGAGGTTGTAGCCAGGTGGGGTTGGGCTCTGCTGCCAGTCACCCAAGGACAGAACAAGGGGACACAGTCTCAACTTGTGCCAAGGGAGGTCTAGGCTGGATGTTAGGAGGAAGTTCTTGCCAGTAAGAGAGGTTGGCATTGGAATGGGCTGCCCAGGGAGGTGGTGGAGTCACCGTGCCTGGAGGTGTTGAAGCCAAGCCTGGCTGGGGCACTTAGTGCCATGGTCTGGTTGACTGGCTGGGTGCTAGGTTGGGCTGGGTGAGCTTGGAGGTCTCTTCCAACCTGCTTGATTCTATGATTCTATGACCTCTTCTAAATTGGTCCAGAATCCCCAGCTGGGTATTTCTCAGGACACCACAAGGTGCTTTGGAAGCAGCCTAAGGAAAGGCAGGAAAGCCCAAATACATCCCAGGAGTGAGCAGCCAGAGATAACAGGATGCTCTGATCTTCAGCAGGATAATGTCTTGCCTCACTGATCTCTAACTGAAAGGACAATGGACTCAAGCTGCTGGGTGCTGCTAAGGTTATCTGCCTCTTAGAGAGATCCCTCCTTGCCCACCCACCCCAAGGGGAAGCTTAAGCAATCAAATGAAAATGCTTTCCAATAACCACATTGTCTGGGCTGTGGAAGGCTGCCCTGGAGAATGAGCCTCATAGGTCTTCCAGCATCCAAGTCTCCATTCCAGAAGAGCCCCTGGGCACCTCAAGGCTTTCATTTTCCCAGTTTCAGCTAGGGCCAGGATCAGAGATCTGATCTAGAGACCCAGGTTGCCATCAGGAGCACAGAAAGTCTGAGGACAGCCTGTCCTAGATTTGAGGAGCAGGCTGCTGAGAGCTGAGACAGAGCAGCCTTGGAGAGGCACAGGAGAGCTGTGATCTCCAGGCATCCCATCTGGCATTCATCTAGAGTTTACACAAGCTGTGCTGTGCCAAGAGGAAGAGATCAGGTCTAAGGAAGTGGGTGGTTCAGGTGAGATCCTGTTTCTCTGCAGCCTTTCACCCAGCTCTGCAGCTTCCCTCCCACTTGGCTGATCTGAGGTCAGCCTGCTGTGCCCTGGGCTGCTCCAGCTGCACTGCTCAGTGCTCCCCCGGGCTGCTGTGCTGGCAAAGACACAGCATGCACTCACCTCTCCCTTCTCTGCCACCTCTGCCCTCCATCCTCATCACCTCTTCACTGCTGAGGAGCAGGAGATGCCAAGTGAAAGGAGGCACTTAAACGTTGCAGCAGGGCATGACTGCCTCGAGTCCAGAAGGGAAGAGCAGACACATCTGCAGCCCTCAGGATAAGAAGGTTCTGTTTGCTGAGGCTTATCTCCTCCTGACAAAGAGCAGTGGAGGTGGGGAGTATAAAGCAAGAATGAAAACAAAGAGCCTCAGCCTTGGGCTCCTCTCTCCTGTTCTCCACTGCTGCTGTGGTGTAGGCTTCACCTGGAGTACTGTGGCCAGCTCTCAGGCCCCCAGCACCAGAGGGACAATGAGCTGCTGGAGCAGGTCCAGAGGAGGCCACAGAGATGATCAGAGAGGCTGGAGCACTGCTCCTATAGACAGGCTGAAAGGACTGAGGCTGTTCAGCCTGGAGAAGAGAAGGTTCTGGAGAGACCTTCTAGCTACATTTCAGTAGCCAAAGGGCACCAGCAGGCAGGCTGGGGAGGTACTGTTTAGAAGGGCCTGTGGTGATAGGATGTGGGGCAATGGTTTGAAGCTGGAGCAGGGGAAATTTAGGCTGGACATCAGGAGGAAGTTCTGCACAATGAGAGTGGTGAAATACTGCAACAGGTTGCCCGGGGATGTGGTTGAGGCCCCATCCCTGGAGGCATTCAGGATCAGCCTTGCTGTGGCCCTGGGCAGCCTGCTCTAGTTGGAGGCGTCCCTGCTGCCTACAGGGGGGTTGCACAAGATGAGCTTTGAGGACCACTTCCAACATGATGCAATCTGTGAAAGCTGAGTGCCAAGCTGAGGTACTCCAGGTTTGCAGAGGGGCTCAGGTCCTTGGTCTCTGCTGGAGGGACAGGAGCTGCTTTGCCCCTGCCAAAACCGAGCACTACGGAGGGGCTGCAGACTGAGCACACAAAAAGGGTTCCCTGCTGAGTGGTGTGTGGAGGTCTTGGTGAGAAGAGCCACCCACAACACCACCTTCTGTCTCTGCCCAGCACCTCAGGAGCCCTCAGAAGCAGGGCTGTGCAGAGAGGGAGCAGATTGTTGTCAGGGAAGGGAATCGCTCAGAAGGCACAAGTCAACTTTCCCGAAGGTTTCTTGCCTTCTGACGGCCAAGAGAGGAGGATTTCCAGGGCTGTGGTTCTCAGTGAGCAGATGTCCACTCATGCCCACACATCAGGCCTTCCACAAAAGCTACAAAGTGCCCCTGTGCTCTTGCCACAATGCTGAAGCATGCATCATGTTCAGCTGCCTTTGGAAGTGAGTTGCTGTCAATGACCACCTCTGGAAAATCTCTCTTCTGGTCTTTTAAGGGCACTGCACTCAGCACAAGTTCACAGAACCATAGAACAGTCTGGGTTGGAAAGGACCTTAAAGATGATCTAATTCCAATCCTCTGCCATGGGACAGGGACACTTTCCATTAGCCCAGGTTGTTCAAAGCCCCACCCAACTTAGCCTTGAACACCTCTAGGGAGGGAGCATCCACTGAGAAGCCTGTTCCAGTTCTCCCCACCCTCGCTGTAGAGAATGTCCTCCTGATGTCTAATCTCAATCCCTTCTCTTTCAAGCTGAAGCCATTACTCCTCATCCTATCTCCACACTGCCTGATAAAGTCCCTTCCCAGCTTTCCTGCAGGCTTCCTTTAAGAACTGGAAGACCACAGTAAAGTCTCCCTGGAGCTGCTTGCTTACCTTTCACCCACTGCAGGGATCCTTCCTTCAAGTCACTCTTAGAGTAGAGGATGGAGGCAAGTGACTCATTTTTGTCAGTGTGTGCCATGCTGAAGGTGCCTCTCCTTGAGGCCCTCTGTGTGGTGCTGTCAGAAGTTCAGCACGTTGTCTAGCCCCCTTATCTTCCACCACTAAGAAGCACAGCTCCAGCCCCAGCCTGCTCTCTCCCTTGGGGAGCAGATGGTGCAATCCTCATTCACACTCCCACCGATGGCTTCCTCGAGATCCTGCTTTCCCTGAGCAAGGAGGCATCTTCTAGCCCTGAGAGGAGAAAGAGAGAATCCCATTTCTTGCAGAGAGAGAGCAAATCAAACATAACAACCCAGACCACTTGGGTGTACTCTGCCCTTTGGACCCCGCTCCCTGAGCAGGCTGTCACCATGTAGGTGTTGGCCAGCCACAGGAGCAGCAGGCACAGCCTCACCTGCTGCTGCAATTACCTTATCTTGGGGTAAAGGTGGAAAAGTTAGCCTTAAATGTGCCTTAAATTAGCCCAGCATCCTTGAATCTTTTATGAACAGCCACTCAAGGACTAGGCAGGATCCCTCCTTGTGAAGCCAGCAGGTGCTGTGCTACTGCTGTCATGGGGCACTTGCAAAGGAAAGTGGAGCAGGTGTAAATGGCCCTCCCAGGAAGCGAAGCAACCTGCTCCCTGGTGCCTTGGACCGTTCCCACCACGCGAAGAAGCAGTGCAGCTAAGGAGGAAAACTGAATCTGCTGAAGGCAGAGGTGAGCAGGAGCTCCTGCCCAGTAGCACTGAGGCCTGTGAGGGTCTCTGCTTTCCTTTGCCCTCTCTTTTCCTCTCTGGGTGGTGCCAGCAGGGCACATCCCCACAGCAGGCACCGTGCCCGTGGGTTTTCCAGGCAGATGCTGCTGATGTAAGTCTCTAACCTACTGCCAGGACCTGTGAGTGGTTATTAAAGCAAGTGCTTGGCAGACTCTAACATTTACTTTTCAATGATCTTCCACTCACATGGCTCAGCCACAGCTGGCATTCCACAGCCACCATTTACTTTCCAACCTCCCCTCGGTCTCACTTTTGCACCAGGAGTTTGTTGCTGTCTCTTAGTGCAAGGGACCCTCTGCTCCCCCTCCCATGGAGGGTTGCTTTGCTTTTGGCTGATGGTTGTTGCTGTCACTGCCCCTCTGCCCAAAGCCAGGGCAACCACTGGTCAAAGGATCACCAGAAAGGAAATTGAGGTGAGAGAAATAACACCAAAGCCTCTTCTAATTGCAGAAAATGACTTGCAGAGGGCTGGGAACTCACAGGTAAAGGAATCAAGCAGTGGTAGATGTGGCACAAGAGGTGTGCAGTGTGTGTGTGTGTGTGCAGGGCATGGACACAGCAGCTGCTCTTCACCACTGCAGGTGAGGAGTGACGCTGCTGTGCCTTGAGTTTGGCTCTTCTGTGTGATCCCCTTGCTGAGCATGTTACAGAGCATGTCTCCCAGCACCAAAGGTGGATTCAGTCAATTTCTCACTGCTCTCCCTCTTTTGCCTTCCATCCCTTCAGGCTAAGGAGATAAGAAAACAAAAAGCAAGACACAACCCCCCCACAAAACAACAGCAAAGCAGAGAGTGAAAAATCAGAGGAAACAAGAGGAAAAATCTAATGAAAAACCTCCTACCCTGTTGTTGCTGCTCTCACGTTTAGCTAGGGATGAATCAAGGCTCTCTTTGGTTTGCATGTTGAGAATTTTCTGTCTCTAGAGGACAGTCCCCAGATGACAGCAAAGGGTGCAGCAAGGCGAGGGCAACTCAGCCTCCTCCAGCCTGTTGAGGAGCTGCAGGAGGGAAGGAGCCTCCTCCAGCCAGGGCCAGCTTCTTGGCAAGGGCAGCTTTGCTTTTACCTTTTGGTGCAGCACAGACCTGGCTTGGCTCCACTGCCTTTTACTCCAGAACAACTGCCTCTTTTGGAGATGGTTCCTCCCCACATCTGCCTCTTTTGGAGATGGTTCCTCCCCACATCTGCCTCTTTTGGAGATGGTTCCTCCCCACATCTGCCTCTTTTGGAGATGGTTCCTCCCCACATCTGCCTCTTTTGGAGATGGTTCCTCCCCACATCTGCCTCTTTTGGAGATGGGTCCTCCCCAAATCTGCCTGTTTTGGAGATGGGTCCTCCCCAAATCTGCCTCTGCCACCTCATGCGCTAGCACGAGAGGCATCCTCTCTTCTCCTGCACTCCCCAGGCTCTGTGTCTCTCTTTATGCAATGCCAACGACTCTCTGATGACTTTGACTCCTTCTTTTCAGGACACCTCCAAGTCTGGCTAAAGAGCAGAGAAACACTCACTAAGTGAAACACTCACTAAGTCTTTCTGCTTGATTCCCAGAGCAGAGGCTTACCTGGTCCAGCTCACCTCCTGCTCCTGGGAAGACAGCTCAGCTCCCTTCTTCTCCTCACTGTCCTTCATCTGCCATCATCCTGCTCTGAGCTGCTCAGGTGCCTCAGTGTCCCACCACCGAGAGGGAAGGTTGCTTTCCTCTCTGTGTCTTCCAGGGAGCATGGACTAAGCAGACACAGCTCACTCAAGGCAAGAAAAGCCTGCACCTCCACACTCATTACCCTGAGCTGCAAGCACCAACTTGCAAAATCTCCCCTGTGCATGTGACTTTTCCTCTAAGCTGGTTTCAGCAACATAGTTTTAACCCTCTAGAGTTCCTCAAAAGTGCTTCCCCACCACAGGCACAGCCACGGGAGGAGATCACACCCCAGGAGTTATCCTCACCTTTTGCAGGGAGGGGGATCCAGAGCTGGAGCCTAAAAGGCTGTGAAGAGCTGAAGAGTGGTGCAGACAGCAGGCTCTCTCCTCCTCCTCCTCCTTCTCCTCAATCAACAGGGCAGGACTGGTGGAGTACAAATCCCAAGGTTGCATCAGATTAGTTGGCTTAAGTCAAAGCCAAACATCGATGGCAGGGCTGCAGAAATCAGGAGAGGTGAGTGAAGATCTCAGGGCTGAGAACAGCTCACTATATTTAGAACAAGGTCGTGTGCAGGGGGAAGCAGGGATGACAATGCAGGGTGGCAACTGCAGCTTGCTCAAAACGAGAGTCTGTGCTGGTGGAGAAGGAGCCTGCCACCTTCCTCCTTACATCTCCAGCTGCTGGACTCAGAAGAAGAAAGCAGGAGGCTGAGACACAAGGTCAGACAGCTTAGTATGCTGGAGAATTCATTTGCTTTCATGCAAAGAGACAGTGCCAAGAGACAGCACAGGAAAGAGGAAGCATTAGCCTGGGAATTGTGGCTTTGAGGCTCACCAAAAGCTAGAAGATCCATGGAGGGTAGGAATCAAGTCTCTCAGTGAGTGTCAGGGCATGGTCTGAAAGTGAAAAAGGCAAAGAGAAGCAGCTTGGTTGCAGTGCCTGTCTGCTGTTCTTCTCTCAGAGGGAGGAAACTCTTCAGCCCTGCTTGCTCCAGACATTGCTGAGCAATGAGTTCACTGCGTCATGTGGCTGCACGGGAAGAGACCTTCCTGCAAAGCCACTTAGCCACACGGGATCCTGGTACCCTGGGAACTGCCAGCTCCCATGGCCCAGGTGCTGAGAAAATCCAGATCAGTCTTCAGGCTGTTGCCTCTAGCTCCAGGCCCAGCTCAAATCCCCACCCAAGATAGGGCCATGCAAAGCTTTCACCAAAAGCTTTGGCTTGGTTTCCTATGAGGGCAGCCAAGGCAGGGGGGGAATAGAGCAACCACAGTGCTTAGAAAGAGCCCCAGGCAAAACTCTGTGCGGGCAGTGTTGATAATCACCTGCAGTGCTCACACCACACAACTCTTGTTTGGCAAGACCTGCCTGTATGGGCTGCTCTTGGCACCAAACCTCAGCCTATCAGCACAAGCAGCAAAGTGCTGCTTGCCTGGGAAGGGAGTTGCAAGAAAACAAGAGAAAGCCACCAAAAACAAGAACCCCAAACCCACAACCCCAAAGGGAAAAAAGGAAATCCCGAGGTGAAAGCAAATCAAATTCAGTTGCTCTCAAGGAGCTGAGAAGGCCACATACCATTAACTCTTTAGGACCTCTTGGCTGTCCCTCTGCAGGCTTTCAAATCACCTGTTTCTTGCCTAAGGAAGTGTGATGGTTTGGGTGATACCTGCCCCTTCCACTTAAGAACATCACCCAGACTCGACTCAGCTGAGCTGGAAATCAAATGAAGCTTTCTATGTACAGCTTAGCACAAGATCCAAGCAGAGATTTACAATGCCTACAGCTATGGACAGACATAGACAAGGTAAAGGTAATACAGAAACCCAGCAGCCCTCCCAGAAACCAGAGTGCCCAGGAGGGGCTCCCAACCACCCTCCCACCTCTTTCCCACCCCTCTGCCTGACCCCAGACATTGCCTTATGTTCAAGGTGAGTTTGGAGGATCAGCCAGGGCAGGTTAGGAAGCAGAAGTATTAGTCAGGCAGAGAGCAGGTTAGGTTAGAGAGAGACAAGTGCAGCCCCAAAGGCAGAGAGCAAACAATTGCATTATCTATGTCTATGTTCTTGTTCTTACCCATCTCAGCAAGCCTATGAGGGCAGCAGCCATCCCCTTTGTTTCCTTTTCACAGCCTAGCATCTAATTCTTCTCACCAAAATATCCCAGCTAGGCTCAGACTGGCATAGGAATTGAGGAGGGTGCTCCACAGCAGCTTAAACCATCCCAAATCAAAGGCAAGGTTGTCTAATTGTTTTTCTGAGACAGTTTTCCACCCAACCACCTCCCTGAACTTGAAGCTCTAACCCAAAGGAGGTGATGGATATGCAGGCTGGGTTGTAAGGGGTGAAGGTCTCCTATGCCAACTTCAAAGGTGGTCATCAAAGGCCTGGAACACAGCCCTGTGAGGAGAGGCTGGGGGTGTGTGCAGCCTGCAGAAGAGGAGGCTCAGGGCAAGGTTCACCTACAAGGTGCACCTTAAACCATATCCCTAGCACCACATCCAAACCACCCTTAAACACATCCAGGGTGGGTGACTTCCCTGGGCAGCTCATTCCAGTCCCTGACCACTCTCTCCATGAAAAACTTTTTTCCTAATATCTAATCTAAACCTCCCCAGTCTCAGCTTGAGGCCATTCCCTCTTCTTCTGTCTCCAACTACCTGTGAGAAGAGCCTCACCATCATGTCCCTTCAGGTAGTTGTAGACACCTTCAGCTAGATTTGGGATTGGGTTTGTACAACTCAGAGTTATGCAGCTTGAGGCTTGCCTTGAGCTTCACTCACTGGAGTCTATGAAGAAGCAAGTCCTGGCTTGACAGAGACTTTATTGCTCTCTACAAGTACCTGAAGGGAGGTTGTCTCTTCTCCCATGTAACTAGAGATAGAATAAGAAGGAATGGTCTCAAGCTGCACCAGGGAAGGTGTAGGGTGGACATCAGGGAAAAAAATATTGATTGGAAGGGTTGTCAGGCACTGGAACAGGCTGCCCAGGCAGGTGGTGGAGTCAGCATCCCTGGAGGTGTTTAAAAGCTGTGGTGCTCGTGGATATGGCTTAGTGGTGGACCTGGAAGAGTGGAGTTTGACTTGATGACCTTGAAGATCTTTTCCAACCTAAATGATTCTCTGAGTCTAAGTCCATGTTGAAGATAGTTACAAAGTGCTCTTTGCCTGTTTTCTGCTTCCCCATTTATCTCTCTAAGTGATGAACTCCCACCGCAACTCCCACTGCAGCCTTCTCACAGAGGAGCACTTTCACCCCAGCACCAAAGGAGACCTCACTCTTCCTTCCATCATCATGAAACCAGCTGCCAGAGCCAGCAGTTATTAAGGGGCAAAGCCCCACCAGTCTACACAGGGACACAGGGAGAGCAAGACTCACTGGTGGCAGTGCTGGAGCCTCCACAGCCATCCACACCTCAACTTTCCTGCAGAAGAGCATTTCCAAGCCTTTCCCACTCCAAAAGAAACTGGCAGCTTCTTCTGGCCACAGTGAATCTGGTGAGAACTGTCTGTCTGCTTTCAAACAGCCTCTCTTTTAACTGCAGACTCCTCCACTGCCATGATCTACAACTCCTTGAAAGGAGGTTGGGGCCAGCTGGGGGTTGGTCTCTTCTCCCTAGTATCAGGTGATAGAAGGAAAGGAAATAGCCTGAAATTGTGCCAGGGCAGGGTTGAGCTGGAGATTAGCAAACATTTCTTTGCTGCAGGGGTGCTGAGGGATTGGAACAGGCTGCCCAGGGAGGTGGTGGAGTCACCATCCCTGGAGGTGTTCATGAAACTTGTGGACTTTGGGACATGGATTAATGGCCTCTGTGATGTGGGACTGGTGGTTGGAATGATGATCTTAGAAGTCTTTTCCAGCTGAAACAATACTATGAAGTTTCCAGACTGAATCCATCCCCATCACTCCCTGCTGCATTTGCCACCCCCACCCAGGCCCTTCACTGCTCTATTCACAGAGCAATTTATCCTCACCACTTTTAAAGCTCAAGGTCCCAGCAGGGAAGGGAGACTTCACAGCATTCAGGAGCATTACAGCTCTGCCACCTCCACCTTCCCCAGGACACTTGTACCAATGGACTGCAGAGTGATGGCTCCATTTCAAACACAAACCACTTGCCAACTCCAGGGGAGCTCCCCCTCATTCCACAATTTCCATGGTGCCAAACAGGCAGTTATGGGTTGCTGGTGGCTGTGTGTTGGATTGCTGGGGATTGGGTTTGATTTCACCTTTCTGAGCCCAGCTTTACTCTTTCTCTTCAGGCAGTCTCATGCTCTTGGTTTCAGATCCTTTCTCCCCTTTGTCATGGTCATTTGAATTGTCATTCAGTCTCCTGCACTGTTTGTATCTCTCCCCAGCTTGGTGCCCTGGACATGTGTAATAACTGTGCTCTCTAGGCCATCCTGCTGCATCAATGAATACATTACAGGGAACCTGGTTCCAGGAGAAAAATCTCTGCTGTGTGAAGTGCTTCCTCAAACTGACAGCAACACCACCCCTGTCCCTGGGGGCAGCCTCATCCTCTGTTGTGATCTTCATCTCTGAGATGCCTCAACTGCTTGCTGCTCACTGCTTGTATAGTGAGACACACTGTAAGACATGGACCTGCTGGAGCAGGGCCAGAGGAGGGCACAGTAATACTGGCAGAGCTGGAAGGGCTCTGCTGTGAGGCCAGGCTGGGAGAGTTGGGCTTGTTCAGCCTGGAGAAGAGGAGGCTGCAGGGAGACCTTCTGGTGGCCCTTTCAGTGTGTAAAGGGCTGTCAGAAAGGTGGGGATAGACTTTTGAGTGGGGCTTGTCGTAGCAGGGCAAGAAGTGGTGGTTTGAAACCAGAGCAAAGCCTTTGACACTGTCCCACACCACATCCTGGCCTCCGAGCTGGTGACACATGGGTTTGAGGGGTGGACCACTGGATGGAAGAAGAACTGGCTTGATGGCTGCTCCCAAAGAGTGGCTGCCAATGGCTCCATGGCCAAGTGCAGGCCAGTGACAAGCAGAGTCCCTCAGGGATCAGCCCTGCGACCAGTCTTGTTCAACATCTTTGTGGGTGCCATGGACAGAGGCAGACACTCAGAGCTGAGTGCAGCCTCAGCAGGTTTGCTGCCCACACCAAGCTGTGTGGTGCAGCAGCCAGGCTGGAGGGCAGGGATGGAAGCCAGAGGGACCTGGACAGGCTGCAGAGGTGGGCACAAGCCAAGCTCAGGAGGTTCAATAAAACCAAGTGCAGTGTCCTGCAGCTGGGTTGAGGCAATGCCAAGCATCAATCCAGGCTGGGCAGTGAGTGGTTGGAGAACAACCCTGAGGAGAGGGACTTGGGGGTGCTGATGGATGAGAAGCTCAACAGGAGCCAGCAGTGTGCACTTGCAGCCCAAAAAGCCAAGCAGAGCCTGGGCTGCAGCAGCAGAAGTGTGGCCAGCAGGGCCAGGGAGGTGATTCTCCTCCTCTGCCTTAATTAGGAGAACAAAGCTGTTGAGAGCTTTGTGGTGTCCTTCCCTCCTCTCCCCCTGCACAGAGCCTTCTCCTCACGGGCTCTGGTTTTTGTCAAAGCTGACAGATTGGTAGTCATTAAAGATAAAAACTCTTTATTTCACCAGCTCCCTAAATTACATGTTTCAAATGAAAAATGACACTTTGAAGGCATAAAGTGTGATTCTTGGGTGTTGTGAGTTTGCTGGCTTCCACCCCCCCTCCCTATTTCTGCCTTTTTTCCTCTGAAGGTTTAAAGTATGCTTCTTTTTAGGGTGGTAATGTAAACTCCTCTGCCTTGCATCTCAAATTAAAGGAGGGAGAGCTCGCTGTGTGCTTTGGATAATGATGCAGCTCTTGATGCAGAAGTTGCTTTATTAGATTATTTTGAGGCAGCCAAATGTAATTTAATAGCTGTTTGTTTTCTAGTCCTATGCCAGGCCGAGGTAGAATGTTTGCTGCATGGATCATAGAATCAACCAGCTTGGAAGAGACCTCTCCTTTCAACCTGAAAGAAAGGTGGCACTGGGATCCTTCCTTGCATTACTTTAGGGACAAAACATTGATCCTGAGGATTCTTCAGAGTCCTTTCTTGTAATACTTTGAAGCCTGCTGGGATCAGTTGCACCCTGGGCTGATTGCAAGTGTGAAGGAAGCAGGGGCAGGGAGGGGATTCTGGCCTCCTGCTCTGCTCAGAGCCCACCTGCAGTGCTGGGGCAGCTCTGGAGTGCTCAGCACAGCACAGACAGGGACCTGTTGGAGCAGGGCCACAGGAGGCCACAGCAATGCTGGCAGGGCTGGAAGGGCTCTGCTGTGAGGCCAGGCTGGGAGAGTTGGGGGTGTTCAGCCTGGAGAAGAGAAGGCTGCAGGGAGACCTTTTGGTGACCTTTTCAGTGCTTCAAGGGCTGATCAGAGAGCTGGGGACTGACTTTTGAGCAGGGTCTGTTGTGACAGCACAGGAAGTGATGGTTTGAAAGTCGAGAAGGAGATTTAAACCAGCTGCAAGGACAAGGTTTGCTACAATGAGAGTGATGAGACCCTGTTGTTACAGCAGAAGTGAGCTGGCTCAGGGGCTTCGATTTCCCCTCTGCCTCCTCCTGCCAGAAGGCTGTGAGCTGTGACCGCTCTGTGACTCCCAGCTCCAGCAGGCAGCAGCGAGCAGACAGTGACCTTCAGACCAAGCTCTGTGAGCACAGACATGCCTTCAAAAATTGAACCCTGGCTTCAAGCAGCACCAACCAACACGTGTCCTAATTGTACCTCCAGGTGACAGTCTCATTCTGGTGTCAATAAGCCATTAGCCCATCTGCTGCTTCTGCAGCTGATGCCTTCACAATGGCATTTGACAAGAGGAAAGCATCAGCCCTGGAAACACTCAGATCAGGTCTGAAACAGCTCCACACAAATCAAGTACAAACTGTTGTCACTCAGCATGAATCGTAGGACTAGGGAAGACTTTAGGTTGGAAGGGACCTTTAAAGGGTCCAACCTTCCTGCAGTCAGCAGGGATATCTGCAACCAGAGCAGGTTGCTCAGAACCCCAAACAAGCTGACCTGGAATGGTTCCAGGGATCTACCACCTCTCTGGGCAACCTGGCCCAGGGTCTCACCACCCTCAGTGTCATAAATGTTTTTCTTCTCTCCAGTTTCTGCCTAGGTTAGGCATGAAGGTAGAAGTTAAGTCTTTCCCAGAGCATCACAGTGCAAGATGAGAGAATCTCAACATAAACTCAAACATCTACACTGCCTATCTGGGGAGGAATAATAAATTGCACCAGTCCAGGCTGGGAGGTGACTGCTGGAGAGCAGCCCTGTGGACAGGGACCCGGGAGTGCAGGTGGAGAACATCCATGGCACAGCAATGTGCCCTGGTGGCCAAGAAGGCCAATGGGGTCCTGGGGGGCATTAAGAAGAGTGTGTCCAGCAGATCAAGGGAGATTCTCCTCCCTCTCTACTCTGTCCTGCTGGGACCTCAACTGGAGCACTGCCTTCAGTTTTGGGCTCCTCAGGTTAAGAGGCACAGGGATCTGCTGGAGGAGATGCAGCGAAGGGCTATGAGGATGATGAGGGGACTGGAGCACTGCCTGAGGAGGAGAGGCTGAGGAATCTGGGGCTGCTTAGTCTGGAAAAGACTGGGAGGGGATTTAATAGAAATTTATGAATGCCTGAGGGCTGGGGGTCAGGAGGTGGGGACAGGCTCTGCACACTTGTTCTCTGGGATAGGACAAGGAGCAGTGGATGGAAGCTGCAGCACAGGAGGTTCCAGCTCAACACAAGGGGGAACTTCTTGCTTGTAAGGGTCCCAGAGCCCTGGCACAGGCTGCCCAGAGAGGATCTGGAGTCTCCTTCTCCGGAGCCTTTCCAGGCCTGTCTGGATGTGTTCCTGTGTGATCTGAGCTAGACTGAATGGTCCTGCTCCTCCAGGGGGGTTGAACTCGATCTCTTTGGATCCCTTCCAACTCCTGACATCCTGTGAGCCTGTGAAGCCAGCCTGGCTGGAGAGCAGAAACTGGAAAAGCTCCTGTGCAAAGCCCTCAAGCCTGGGAAGTCTCAGCAGCTAAGTTTCAGGGAAATATTACAGAAAATTCTATGATTCTATGAAAATTATCTTCCTGCACCACTTTGTTTTAGAGGGAGCATCTTCACACCACCTTTTACCAAGAGGAAATAATCAGGGAAGAGTTTTTTCTTTTTCTCCTGCCTCTTACTGTTCTAGAAAGCAAGGAGAGAAAGTCCTCATTAACAAAGGGAAACTTAGGAAGCAACACAAGCAAGTGGGACATGCACTGCTTTTCCTGGGCAGAGTAGCAGGCTTTCACTGAGCAGCAAACTGGAGGAACTTGCTAATTACAGCCTGGAGCTAGCAGGACTTTCATGAGCCCTCATGCTGGAAACTGAGCACCTGTTCTCAACAGGAGAAAGTGTTTCATCTCCATAGGACAGCCTCGAATTAGCATAGCTGCAACCTTTTATGAGGCCACAGCACCTCTCCAGTCATCAGACCACACCAATTACAACTGCTGTGATCCTGTTCTCCTTGTACTGACCTGGCTCTTCCCCCAGCCTGGCACACTTGACTTTGCAGAAGGCTTTTGTTTCAATTTTACAACCTGTTTAATATCTTGAATTCCTGAAGAGATCCTTTCAGAACTAGATCACAAACCATTACAACAGGAGCCACCATGGCAGTCTCCTCTTTCATCATTCTGTGTGACTGCAGGCAGACTTTCATCCCTCCATCAAGGCTCTCATCCATCCTGCTTTCCTCCCTCCCAACCACACTCAAGTTCTGAGAGGCTTTCCATGCCAGGCTGAGGACCTGTGGAAATGAGGGATGTTCTGAGGAACAGCACCACTAAGTGTGCTCAGCAGATCCCTGTCCCTAAGAGATCTCATGTAAATCCTGAACAGATCTCCACTCTCAGGTTTAATCAGGTACATCAGCCAAGGCCAGCTGGGTGAGGCTCAACAACCCTGGAGGTCTTCAATGCCTGGCTGGATGTGGCTCTGATCAACCTGATCTAGGGTGAGGTGTCCCTGCCCATGGTGGGGGACTGAAACTAGATGATCCTTGAGGTCCCTTCCAGCCCTGACTAAGTGCTAAGTGCTAAGGCCTGCACATGACTACAACAGCCTCATGAATGCTTCAGGCTTGGGGCAGAGTGGCTGGAAACTGCCCATTAGAGAAAGGATCTGGGGATGCTGGCTGGCAGCCAGATGAGGATGAGTCAGCTTGTGCCCAAGTGGGCAGGAGGACCACCAGCATCCTGGCCTGCATCAGGAATAGTGTGGCCAGCAGGACTAGGACAGGGGTGGTCTCCCTGTTTTTGGGAGACACACACCTTGAGTATTTGGGTCAGTTTTGGGCTCTTCATTCTGAGAAGGACGTTGAAGTGCTGAAGCATGTCCAGAGAAGGGCAACAAAGCTGGTGAAGGGTCTGGAGAACAGGGCTGATGAGGAGCAGCTGAGGGAACTGGAGGTGTTCAGCCTGGAGAAGAAGAGGCTGAGAGGAGACCTCATTGATCTCTACAGCTCCCTTAAAGGAGGCTGGAGCAGGTGAGGATTGGTCTCTTCTCCAAAGGAACAAGTGATAGGACACGAGGAAGCACTCTCAAGATGTGCCAAGTGAGGCTTAGGTTGGACATGAGGAACAATTTCTTCCCTCACAGTGTTGCCAAGCCTTGGACAGCAGTGGAGGTCCTATCCCTGGAGAGATTCCAAAGCCATGTAGATGTGGTGCTGAGGGACAGAGTTTAGTGGTGACCTTGCAGTGCTGGGTTAAGAGTTGGACCTGATGTTCTTAAAGGTCATCTCCATCCTAAAGGAATCTAGGACTTAATACTCTGGTGGTGAGAGGAGGAAAAAGAAACCACTGAAACTTGAAACTTCTTGATACATTCCTGGATACTTTGAAGAGAGAGAAAGCAGTGCCCAGACAGCCCAAACGCCCTTGTCTCTCACTTCTGGGGCCAGCAGGATGCTGCAGGATACAGCATGACCTTGGTCCAAAGAAGCAGTGCCCAGTACTTGACCAAAGGGTAATTACTGCACAGCACTTGGCTATCAAACTATTCTAGTGAACTGGCAGCGTTCTGCTTCCCCTAATGGTCAGAGGAACATTTGTTCTGAAGGGCTTTGAAATGATCTGGCAGGTAAAGCACCAGACTGGAGCCAAGAGGAGGAGCTGGGTAATGGGTTTTTAACTTACCTGCTGCGACCTTCAGACATTTGCTGCATCTCCTACTCTTTCTTTTATCAATACTTGAGACTTTTGTCTTCAGAGGGCAGACTCCCAAGCAACACAGTGAGACCTGCCAATGCTCTCAGAACAAGTCAGCAGGAACAAGAAGTGTGACCTGCATGAGAGGTGATTGTGCCCCTCTGGTCTGCTCTCATGAAACCCCACCTGCACTACTGCAATCAGTTCTGGTGCCTCCAACACAAAAAGGGCATCAAACTCTTGGAGCTGGTCCAGAAGAGGGCACAAAGATCCTCACAGTGCTGAAGCATCTCCCCTGTAGACACAGCCTGAGAGAGTTGAGGCTGTTCAGCCTGCAGAACAGAAGCCTCCACGGACACCTTAGAGCAGCCTTCCAGTAACTGAAGTGGGCTACAAGAAAGCTGGAGAGGGACTTTTGACAAGGGCCTGTAGTGACAGGATGAGGGACAATGGCTTTGAGCTGCAACAGGGCAGATTAAGACTGGGGATTAGGATGAAATTATTTAGAGTGAGGGTGGTAAGACCCTGGCACAGGTTGCCCAGGGAGGCTGTGGATGCCCCTCCCTGGAGGGGTTCAAGGCCAGGTTGGGGGAGGCCTTGAGCAACCTGAGCTATTGCAGGGTGTCCCTGCCCATGGCAGAGGAGTTGGAGATGGAGCTGGATGATTTTCAAGGTTATTTCCAACTCAAACCGTTCTGATTCTATGAACAAGGCTGACCAGAGACTGGAGTTGAAGAAGTGTTTTACTTTCAAGTGTCATAGTGCCAGAATTGTAACTCAAGCTAACAGCAGAATATACAGAGAATATTCAATACAGAGGAACTTTGAAGCACCTGGAAATCATCAGCCAGCACTGTACAGCCAGAGAATTCTTCTGATGAGGTTTAATCCCTGTACAAAGGTTAACAACACACTGAAAAATGCATTTTGGTCAAAAACACAGCTACACAGGCCTATTACTGACACAGGCTGGCCCTTTAAACCTGGCCAGCAACTCTCTCCCTTTTCTCCTTTGCAGAGGAAAGCCTTTCCCTGACCACCACTCAGAGGAAATGAGAGCAGTAATGTGCCCACGTGCACATACACTTAATAACTTAGCACAGACGTGAGACGTGGCCATTGATAAGCTCTGAATCCACGGCAAGAGAGGAACTGGCAGAACTCCAATGAGATACTGATGACCTACAACTCACTGAAATAACTGAACACATGTACAAGGGGAACAGTGAAGGTATGGCTGAGAGCTGTACATTCCACCTGAAGCTCAGGTGGTACTGCCAAGCATTTCCAGTGTGTTTATTCCCTCTCCTCTGACTACCCGTTGATGCGGTAATTCACATGGATTTCAGGTTTGATGTCACACACCAGTGACAGCAGCTGGGAGAGGACCACCTCACGGTTCTTCTGGAAGTTCTGCTGGATCACACTCATCTTCTCCTGAGTTTCTTTCTCCACTTCAGTGGTGCAGCTGCCATGAGATCCAAGTGCCTACAGACAGCAAAGGAAGGAGAAAGCTCAGGTGAGAGGTGGCTGGACGAAGGTGTCTCTGTGTTTTGTTCTTCTGGACTGCCTTGAAACAGAACCCAACCACTCCTCTGTGCTGAGGGACGTGCACTTAAGAAGCCCAAAATACTGTTGGATTCATAGCAGGGTTTGGGTTGGAAGGGACCTTAGAGATCCTCTAGTTCCAAGCCCTCCACCATGGACAGGGACACCTCCCATGAGCCAGCAGTGTGCCCAGGTGGCCAAGAGAGCCAATGGCATCCTGGCCTGCATCAGGAATGGTGTGGCCAGCAGGAGCAGGGAGGTCATTCTGCCCCTGTACTCTGCACTGGTTAGACCACACCTTGAGTGCTGTGTCCAGTTCTGGGCCCCCCAGTTTAAGAGGGACATTGAGATGCTTGAGTGTGTCCAGAGAAGGGCAACGAGGCTGGGGAGAGGCCTCGAGCACAGCCCTACGAGGAGAGGCTGAGGGAGCTGAGATTGTTTAGCCTGGAGAAGAGGAGGCTCAGGGCAGACCTTATTGCTGTCTACAGCTACCTGAGGGGTGGTTGTAGCCAGGAGGAGGTTGGTCTCTTCTCTCAGGCAGCCAGCACCAGAACAAGAGGACACAGCCTCAAGCTACACCAGGGGAAATTTAGGCTTGAGGTGAGGAGAAAGTTCTTCAGTGAGAGAGTCATTGGCTACTGGAATGGGCTGCCCAGGGAGGTGGTGGAGTCGCCGTCCCTGGAGCTGTTCAAGGCAGGATTGGACGTGGCACTTGGTGCCATGGTCTAGCCTTGAGCTCTGTGGTAACAGCTTGGACTTGATGATCTATGAGGTCTCTTCCAACCTTGGTGATACTGTGATACTAGGCCAAGTTGCTCAAAGCTTCATCCAATATGGCTCTGAAAACTTGCAACAGGCTTGCAGCCTCCACAACTTCTCTAAGCAACCTGTTCCAGCGCCTCACCACCCTCATGGGGAACAATTCCTTCCCAATGTTTAATCTAAATCCAGCTTCGTCCAGTTTGAAGCCATTACCCCTCATCTTGTCACTCCATGCCACTGTAAAATGTCCCTTTCTGGCTCTCCTGTAGCCCACTTCAAATACTAGAAGGCCACCAGAAGGTCTCCCTGAGCCTTCTCTTCTCCAGAAGTTGAACAACCTCAACTCTCTCAGCCTGGTCTCACAGCAGAACCCTTCCAGCCCTGCCACTATTGTTGTGGCCTCCTCTGGCCCTGCACCAACAAGTCTGTGCTGTGCTCAGGACTCCAGAGATGGCCCCAGCACTGCAGGGGGTATCTCAGCAGAGCAGAGGGGCAGAATGCCCTCCCTGCCCCTGTTGCTGGGATCAGCATAGGACACATCTGGTTTCTGGTCTACAAATCAATCATGACCCATTGTCATGGAGGCTATTACACAGGAGAATAGAAGAGGCTGTGTTGTGTTAACCAGAATATAAGTAGAGGGGAAGGTTGCCAGGTTGTTTTCTGAAGAGTTCAGAACTAACAGGGGCATACAAGCAGCAGACACAATCTCAGCTCTGTGCCATTTGAGAACACCTCTTTTTCAGGAGGAAGGGAGAACAAACCCCTCAGGCAGAAGCACTGAGTGGAGCACAAGCCCTAGTACTACTTCAGCAAGAGATCAGCATCTATAAGGCAAGTGGTCTCTACCACATTTGCACTGTAGAAACCAGCTTGTCCCAGGAGAAATGAGTTTGGTCTTTTTGTGATGCTGCCACTCACAGCAGGTTCTGGGAGGCTGCCACCCATCAGGCCACCAGCCAGTACATGAGCTCATTAAGCTAATTCCCTGCCAGTCGATAGTTCTGGCCCTGGAGATGCAATACAGCACATTCTGATTCACTGCCACTGGTTTTTCCATGACACGTGGCTGTGCATCGGAGGAAGGCAGTTAGGGAAGTCCTGCTCCAGCAACGCGGTCTCAGGGCAAGTAACCCCCAACACAAGGCTGAGGGCCTGGGTAGGTGACAGAAAGCTCTAGAAAACCAACCGCTGCCTCCTTGGCTTTGAACTCCTTCTCCCTCTGCAGGCGGTACTGCTCAATCTCTGCCTGGGCCTCTTCTTTGGCCTGCTTCAGCCTCCGATTCTTCCCTGCATCCACAGGACATCACCAAGTAAACAAAGAGAAAGCACCAAGGGCATGTTCCCCCCCAGCCTCTCCAGCGCACAGCAATCACTGCAGCGTTTGCACCTCCCAGGGGAGACCTCAGCAGGGCCCTCACAACTCCTTCAGCTCTGTGGTGTTGGCCAGCTTCAAGGAGCATGAGGTTGCCCTGTGGGCTACCAAACCATCACCATGCAACAAGCTGCCACCAGTGAGAGATGTGAACAACTGTTCATACATAGCTCTTCGAGACATGGTTTAGTGTTGGGTTGATGGTTGGACTTGAACTTAGAGGTCTGGTCCAACCTTGATAATGGTTCTCTAGGCCAGCTGATGCATTAGGCAACCCCCACAGGTCTGGCCTTGCTCATATGGTATCAGCATGCAGCATCCTTGAGTGATCCCAAAGAGGACAGCTAAAAGAACTCTTTAAATCTGAGTTTTGCCTCAGGCCTCTTGTGCAACCCATATTAAAACTGCACTGACTTCCTCTCTTGGACTTTCTCCTCACCACGGCTGTTATGATCCTTAACAGTGAGCTGCAATCTTCTCATTCTCATAACAGCCAAGAGATAAAACTGCAAGGCAGAGCAGCTTCACTTAAAGAACTAAAACCCAATTAGACACGCCTGAAAGAGAAGCAATTTGTAATGGTGGAGATCTCTCCCACCAAAATCTCTCTCCTCTCCACAGGAAAAGCTAACTCAGATCCACTCAATAAAATCACCGACAGGAAAAACACTGTTTTGATCAAGGAGAAAACAAAGCTGAGGGAGCTGGGATTGTTTAGCCTGGAGAAGAGGAGGCTCAGGGCAGACCTTATTGCTGTCTACAACTACCTGAAGGGTGGTTGTAGCCAGGAGGAGGTTGCTCTCTTCTCTCAGGTGGCCAGCGCCAGAACAAGAGGACACAGCCTCAAGCTGTGCCAGGGGAAGTTTAGGCTTGAGGTGAGGAGAAAGTTCTTCAGTGAGAGAGTCATTGGCTACTGGAATGGGCTGCCCAGGGAGGTGGTGGAGTCGCCGTCCCTGGAGCTGTTCAAGGCAAGGTTGGACGTGGCACTTGGTGCCATGGTCTAGCCTTGAGCTCTGTGGTAAAGGGTTGCACTTGATGATCTGTGAGGTCTCTTCCAACCTTGGTGATACTGTGAGACTGTGAAATGCAAAGCAATAAGCAGAACACCATCACCCCCCCAAAGCTGAAGCCACAGCTGCCATGAAGGCCAAGGCTTTGACGGTGTTCGACAAGGGTCTGATGGTGTTCTACACCCAGGGCACAATCGCTGCGCTTCAGCACTCGCTATCCTCCTCCAAACGCTGTTCAAGCCCCTCCAGAACCCTTCCCGTCACCGAATCGGCTACCCCCTGAGGCGGCCGCGGCGGGCTAGGCCGTGCCGGGAACCCCCCGACGACCTATGGTCGTCGGGGGGTTCCCGGCACGGCCTAGCCCGCCGCGGCCGCCCCATACTCACGTTTTCGAGCCTCTGCCACCTTCTCTGCCGCCCGTTTCTCGGCCTGCAGCAGCTGCTGGATGCCTTGCGACTGGCTTGCCATGGCGGAGCCTTCCCGGTCCGGTCCCTTCCCCTCAACGCCGGTAGCGTCGCTGCGTCAGGGCAGGCCCCGCCTCGGCACCGCCTCCGTAGGCCTGGCCGTGCCCTCACGGCTCCGGCAGTGTAACGAGGGGGGGAAGTTTTAGCTTGGCTTGTGGTGTTTGAGAGTAGTTTGGGTTGGAAAGGAGCTTTAACGTTCAGCTAGTCCAACCCATCCGCAGGCAGCGGAGACGTCTGCAGCTAGAGCAGGTTGCTCAGAGCCCCCCCAGACAAGCCTCGCTCGGCGATGATTGCAGGGCTGGGGCAGCTACCACTGCTCTGGGCAGCTGGGGCCAGGGGCTCAGCGCCCTCGGTGTAAAACATTTCAGCCTTCTACCCGGTCTGAATCTCCCTCTTCTAATTTATTAGCAACCCTTCCCAACTTACAACAGGCTCAGAGGTGAAAAACATGCGGCTGGGACGCGGCTTCACATGGAGGGGGCCTGGTGCTGATAGCGACGAGTCAGCGATGTGCAATCCTACTACAGCCTCGGCCGTGTCCTGGGCTGATCGCCAGCAGCCTGAACAGCAAGGAGGGGATTCTGGCCCTCTGCTCTGCTCTGCTCTGCTCTGCTCAGACCCCTCCTGCAGTGCTGGAGACAGCTCTGGAGCCCTCAGCACAGCACAGGCAGGGACCTGTTGGAGCAGGGCCAGAGGAGGCCACAGCAATACTGGCAGGGCTGGAAGGGCTCTGCTGTGAGGTCAGGCTGGGAGAGTTGGGGGTGTTCAGCCTGGAGAGGAGAAGGTTGCAGGGAGACCTTCTGGTGGCCCTTTCAGTGCTTAAAAGGGCTGATCAGAGAGCTGGGGACAGGCTTTTCAGCAGGGCCTGTTGTGACAGGACAAGGAGTGATGGTTTGAAACTGAAAAGGGGAGATTTAACTAGAATGAAAGAAGAAATTTCTGATACTGAGAATGGTAAGACCCAGTCCCAGGCTGCCCACAGATGTAATCTCAAACACAAATCCAGGCTGGGCAGTGAGTGGCTGGAGAGCAGCCCTGAGGAGAGGGACTTGGGGGTGCTGCTGGAGGAGAAGCTCAACAGGAGCCAGCAGTGTGCACTTGCAGCCCAGAAAGCCAAGCAGAGCCTGGGCTGCAGCAGCAGAAGTGTGGCCAGCAGGGCCAGGGAGGTGATTCTCCTCCTCTGCTCTGCTCTGCTGAGACCCCACCTGGAGTACTGCATCCAGCTCTGGAGCCCCTGGGACAAGAGGGNCTGTGTGCAGCCTGCTCTAGGGTAGGGTGTCCCTGGGCATGGCAGGGGGGTTGGAACTGGCTGCTCCTTGTGGTCCCTTCCAACCCTGACTGATTCCATGATTCTGTGGTATCTGCCCCATCCCTGGAACCATCCCAGGTGGAGTCGTTTGGGTCTTTCATAGCCTGCTCTAGTTGCAGATTACTGTAAAGGAGCTGGATTAGATGAGCCTCCAACCCTAACCACTCTATGATTTTCTAGGGGCTCCCAGAGGACTCAGACCCCTCTAAGCAATCACATCTACTTCACCCCCAAACCCTACTTGGCTGCAACCTCGCTCCAGCCCAACACTCAGCCAGCACATCCCAGGAAGGATTTAAAGTCCTGGACACAATTCCCCTGACACTTTAAGAGAATAAATTACAATTATTGCCAAATAATATTGCTCTGACGAAGCACCAGAGCCATGACAGTGAGTCACATCACTGCAGGGAGGAACGAGGGGCTGTGGGTATGCCTTTGCCATCCCCCACGATGAATCAAATGCATATTTATAGTGCTGGAGAGGAACTGTGAGTGTTTGGCAGGGTGACCTTCAACTGGGCCCAGCCATTAACTAAATGGGCTTAGCAGGCCTGTCTATAGAGTGTTATATTTGCTTCAGTGAAAGGAAGATAAAGAGGAAAGATGAAGTGGAGAGCTGCGGTCGTAAATCTGCAAGCCTGGGAGCCAGCACTTCACGTGCAGGGAGCAGGGGCTGGGGGCAGAGGGACAGAATCATTGAGGCTGGAGAAGACCTCTGACTTATAACCTAACAGCCAATAATGTAATGCTACAACACCTAAGCCATGCCACCAAGTGCCTCAGCCAGTCTTTTCTTAAAGACCTCCAAGGATGGTGACTCCACCACCTCCCCAGGCAGCCCATTCCAGTGCCTAATCACCTTTTCGTGAGGAAGTACCCAACTTAAACCTGCCCTGGCACAGCTTCAGGCCATGCCCTCTTGTCCTGTCACAAGTTGCCTGGGAGCAGAGCCTGACCCCTACCTGACTACAACTACCTTTTAGGTAGTTGTAGAGAGTGACAAAGTCCCTTCTAAGTCTCCTGTTCTCCAGGCTGACCAACCCAAACTCCCTCAGCCTCTCCTCATATGACTTTCCCTCCAGCCCCCTCACCAGCCTCATCCTGCTCCTCTGGACCCACTCCAACACCTCAATATCCTTCATGAAGTGATGGGACATAATACTGGCTGCTCCCATGGGACACAGAACTGTGCTGGCAGGAGGAAATCCAGAAGATCTGATCTTGAGTCACAGCTGGGGCAGGTTTGGACAAGGGAATGCAGCTTAGCACTGTCCTGGTGAGCACAGAGAGGAAAGGGCAGAAGACATGGGGGCAATTCAAAAGGTGGAGGCAATTCAAAAGGTGAAAAGGGCAAAAAGTTTGGGGGCAATTCAAGAGGTGATGGGGTTCAGCTGGGCCAGATCCAAGCTGTGTGACAAGACAACTGGCCCAAAACTTGAAGTTGTCTCATCTGGCTCTGAATCTGAGGAGCCCCTTGCCCTCCTTTCACCTCAGAGCTCTGCAAAAGCCACCACATTAATTAAACTCTCCCACTGACTCCTGCAGTCCTTAGGTGATGCCTCCTCTGCTCTGCTCCCATCTAGAAACTCAGCAGCCTCATTAGCTGCTGCCAGTTTTCTCAAGGATGTCCATCTGATGCTAATTAAAGCCCTTGAGCTGAACCCCCCAGATTGCCCCCACAGGAGGTTGCTCTGCAGGCAACATCACACATCAAGCCAGGTTTGCAACAAAGGAGATGAAAGAGGTCTGGCTCTGCCCTGAAGTCGCAGCAGCCACCAGGAGGTTATTTTCCTCCCTGGTGGCTGTGATTTTCAGAGCTGCTGCTTCTGTCTGTAAGATAATGGTGATCACAGTGCCCTTTCCTGCCACCACAAATATCCTGGCTACGATTGCACAGAGCCTTCACACAGTAATCCCCTCCCAAAGTACAGCTTAAGATTGGCCAAAACCATCTGATGAGGTTTTCATTTTGATGGTTAGCAGATGAAGCCATCATAGCTTGCATTTAAAACAACCTTTTGCTTGTGTTGCTGTTAAAGACTGCTCAGAGGCTAACTGAAGCCTCCTGCTGAGTGTCACATGAAGCAGACTTGGAGCAACTTCTTTGTTCACTTCTACTCATTCGTTACAAAAGAAAGGTGCTTCCAGTTCTCAAACCTGCATCTGGCTGAGAAAGCTGCTTGTACAGCTTGAATTCTAGCAAAAATGGATTGCTGTGATGGTTTCAGGGTTCCTTGCCCCAGCACTCTTATGAAAAGACCCAGACTAGACTCAGCTGAGCTGGAAGTTAAGGAATGAAGCCAATGACATCCTGGGCTGGCTCAGGAGCAGTGTGGGCAGCAGGACAAGGGAGGTTCTTCTGCCCCTGTCCTCAGCACTGCTCAGGCCACACCTGGAGTGCTGTGTCCAGTTCCGGGCTCCTGAATTGCAGAGAGATGTTGAGGTGCTGGAAGGTGTTGAGAGAAGGGCAGCAAGGCTGGGGAGGGGCCTGGAGCACAGCCCTGTGAGGAGAGGCTGAGGGAGCTGGGGGTGTGCAGCCTGCAGAAGAGGAGGCTCAGGGCAGAGCTCATTGCTGTCTGCAGCTCCCTGCAGGGAGGCTGTAGCCAGGTGGGGTTGGGCTCTTCTCCCAGGCAGCCAACAACAGAACAAGGGGACACAGCCTCAAGCTGTGCCAGGGCAGGTTCAGGCTGGATGTTAGGAGGAAGCTGTTGTCAGAGAGAGTGATTGGCATTGGAATGGGCTGCCCAGGGAGGTGGTGGAGTCGCCGTGCCTGGAGGTGTTGAAGCAAAGCTTGGCTGGGGCACTTAGTGCCATGGTCTGGTTGATTGGGCCGGGCTGAGTGCTAGGTTGGACTGGATGACCTTGGAGGTCTCTTCCAACCTGGCTGATTTTATGAATCTATTATATGATCAGGCTGCTCAGAGCCCCAGACAACCTCACCTGGAATGGTTCCAGGGATGGGGCACTTACCTGGTCCAGGATCTCACCACACTCAGTCTCAAACATTTCTTCCTTCTCTCCAGTCTAAATCTCCCTCTTTTAGATTCAAACCATCACCCCTTTTCCTGTCACAGCAGGCACTGCTAAAAAAGTCTGTCCCCAGCTTTATTCTTAAACCCTTTAAGAACTGATAGGCCACTAGAAGCTCTCTCCCTGAAGCCTTCTCTTCTCCAGGCTGAACAACCCCAACTCTCTCAGCTGTCTTCACAGCAGAGGGCTTCCAGCCTTCAACTCTCAGAAGGTATTTTAGAATTAGGAAGAATAAAACCAACCAAATTCACTTTGTCCTTGCCTCCTTTCAGCTGCCAAGCACAGAACACTTGTGCCATGCCTTATCATCCTGTAGTCACTAAGGATTCCAATACATTTCCTAAGAATAAGATTTAAAACATGGACTCTGCCTTCTTTCCAGAGCAGGTAATGACATTTCCCCCCCCCACACCTCTAAGAACTCCTCTGCACTCATTATTCTCCATTCCCTAACTTAAACTGTTGGGCTGCACAATTGTCTGCTCCTTTAGCAAGGTTTTGTGTTGAACTCCTGGGAGCTGAACTGATTTCTCTCTTCTGAGGTTTAATTCATTAACACAAATCACTTGGAGGCATTGAGATGATGCAGCTGTTGAGTGTTGATAAATGATCATTAGTCAATCATTAAAAGACTGCCAATGAATGCTAATTCATTAGAATTCATAGTTTGGAGGGATGCTTTACATTTATAAAGTGAGAGTCAGGAATCTAAGCTTGACACCACAGTTAACAGTCACACAGAAAACTCAAAGGCTTCAACTGGGCCCAGTCCTGTTCAACATCTTTATTGATGATCTGGACCAGGGGATTGAGTCCAGCATCAGTAAGTTTGCAGGTGACACTGAGCTAGGAGCAGGTGTTGATCTGTTGGAAGGTAGGAGAGCCCTGCAGAGGGACCTGGCCAGGCTGGATGGGTGGGCAGAGGTCAATGGGATGAAATTTAACAAGGCCAAGTGCAGGGTTCTACACTTTGGCCACAACAACCCCAAGCAGCACTACAGGCAGGGGACAGAGTGGCTGAGAGCAGCCAGGAAGAAAGGGACCTGGGAGTACTGGTGGATAGCAGGCTGAAGATGAGCCAGCAGTGTGCCCAGGTGGCCAAGAGAGCCAATGGCTTCCTGGCCTGGATCAGGAACAGTGTGGCCAGTAGGAGGAGGGAGGTCATTCTTCCCCTGTACTCAACACTGGTCAGGCCACAGCTTGAGTGCTGTGTCCAGTTCTGGGCTCCTCAACTCAAGAGAGATGTTGAGGTGCTGGAAGGTGTCCAGAGAAGGGCAGCAAGGCTGGGGAGGGGCCTGGAGCACAGCCCTATGAGGAGAGGCTGAGGGAGCTGGGGGTGTGCAGCCTGCAGAAGAGGAGGCTCAGGGCAGAGCTCATTGCTGTCTGCAGCTCCCTGAAGGGAGGCTGTAGCCAGGTGGGGTTGG
>WAAF01017797.1:196542-221086 GCA_013400475.1 Tricholaema leucomelas
TCATCCAACCTGGCCTTGAACACCTCCAGGGAGGGAGCAGCCACAACCTCCCTGGGCAACCTGTGCCAGTGTCTCACCACCCTCACTGCAAAGAACCCTTTCCTAACATCTAATTTGAATCTCCCCTCTGCCAGTTCAAACCCATTCCTCCTCATCCTGGCATTACAAAACCTTGTCAATTGTCCCTCCCCAGCCTTCTTGTAGCCCCCTTTAGATACTGGAAGGCCACTTCAAGGTCTCCTGGAAGCCTTCTCTTCTCCAGGCTGCAGAGTCACAACTCTCTCAGCCTGTCCTTAGAGCAGAGCTGCTGCAGCACTCTGAGCATCTTGGTGGCCTTCTCTGGACTGGCTCCAATAGTTCCACGTCCCTCTTGTGTTGGGGGCTCCAGAACTGCACACAGTACTCCAGGTGGGGTCTGAGGAGAGCAGAATAAAGGGGCAGAATCCCCTCCCTTGCCCTGCTGCCCACACTGCTCTTGCTGCAGCTCAGCACAGGGTTGCTGTCTGGGCTGCATGTGCACACTGCAGGCTCATGTTGAGCTTTTTCATCAACCCAGACGTGGTTGCTGTCTGGGTTTGGATGGGAAGGGACCTTTAAAGGTCCCTTCCCATCCAGTTCAACTCCCCTGCAGTCAGCAGGTACATCCCCAACTAGATCAGGTTGCCTGACCTTGAATGTCTCCAGGGATGGAGTTTCCATCACCTCCATGGGCAATCTGTTTCAATGTTCCACCACCAAACACATCACTTTTGGGCCACGTTTCGCCATCACTATCCAGCTGCTTTTGGAGCACCTGCCCTGACCAGCTCAGGGCAGTGCCACCAGGCTGCAGCACAGCCCTGCTGCAACACAGATTCTGCTTTAGGACCTCATCCCTACTACCTGTCACTAACTGACTCTTGCCTCACCACCAACAGCAACAAACTGAGGTCTCAGTTTCACATAAATCAAGACCTTGTCATAAGCCAGGGAAGCTGGCAGCCCAGTTTTTGTATTCTTCTGTTGTGATGAAATGTCAGCAGGACCTTATTAATTCCTTTTGCACCATAATAAATCTCCATTCATATTTCCTTGACATTTACTGGTGTCTATTCTTAACCAGAGGTCAAGTGTCCTTTGCAAGGGATGTGCCTGGAAAGTTTAATCTGTTGTTTGATGAGAGACTGAATGCTTCCCACAGGGCTGAGCTACCAGCTGCTGGTGTGTCCAAGATCTGTGAAGCTATTGAGGAGTCCCAACATCAGGGAACACAACAGTGTTGGCCTTTCAGTATCTTAAGGGGGCCTACAAAAAAGCTGGGGAGGGACTTTTTAGGATGTCAGGTAGTGATAGGAGTGGGGGGAATGGAACCAAGCTAGATTAGGACTGGATGTTAGCAAGAAGTTCTTTAGGATAGAATCATAGAATCATAGAATGGTTTAGGTTGGAAGGGACCTCAAGGATCATCCAGCTCCAACCCCCTGCCATAGGCAGGGACACCTCCCACTAGAGCAGGCTGCTCAAGGCATCATCCAGCCTGGCCTTAAACACCTCCAGGGAGGAAGCATCCACAACCTCTCTGGGCAACCTGTGCCAGTGTCTCACCACCCTCACTGTAAAGAACTTCCTCCTAACATCCAGTCTAAATCTCCCCTCTGCCAGTTCAAACCCATTCCCCCTCGTCCTGACATTACCAGACCTTGTCAATAGTCCCTCCCCAGCCTTCCTGTAGGCTCCCTTCAGATACTGGAAAGCCACTCTAAGGTCTCCTCGAAGCCTTCTCTTCTCCAGGCTGCAGAGCCCCAACTCTCTCAGCCTGTCCTCATAGCAGAGCTGCTGCAGCCCTCTGAGCATCTTCGTGGCTCTCCTCTGGACTGGCTCCAGCAGTTCCATGTCCTTCTTGTGCTGGGGGCTCCAGAACTGCACACAGTACTCCAGGTGGGGTCTGAGGAGAGCAGAGCAAAGGGGCAGAATCCCCTCCCTTGCCCTGCTGCCCACACTGCTCTTGCTGCAGCCCAGCACAGGGTTGCTGTCTGGGCTGCATGTGCACACTGCAGGCTCATGTTGAGCTTTTCATCAACCCAGACCCCCAGGTCCTTCTCCTCAGGGCTGCTCTCAGCCATTCCCCACCCAGCCTGGAGCTGTGCCTGGGATTGCACCGACCCAGGTGCAGGACCTTACACTTGGCCTTGTTAAATGCCATGAGGTTGGCCTGGGCCCACCTCTCCAGCATGTCCAGGTCCCTCTGGATGGCATCCCTGCCCTCCAGCAAGTCAACTGTGCCACACAGCTTGGTGTCATCTGCAAACTTGCTGAGGGTGCACTCAATTCCTCTGTCCATGAGGGTGGTGAGAGCCTGGCACAGGTTGCCCAGGGAGATGGTGGAAGCCTCATCCCTGGAGGTGTTTCAGGACAGGCTGGATGAGGCTCTGGCCAGCCTGATCTAGTGTGAGGTGTCCCTGCCCATAGCAGGGTAGCAGGGGGGTTGGAACTGGCTGATTCTTGTGGTCCCTTCCAACTCTGACTGATTCTACGATGA
This sequence comes from Tricholaema leucomelas, assembly GCA_013400475.1. Lineage (NCBI taxonomy): Eukaryota > Metazoa > Chordata > Aves > Piciformes > Lybiidae > Tricholaema lacrymosa > Tricholaema leucomelas. The sequence goes on from WAAF01017797.1 coordinate 199,061, forward strand.
ACTCAAGCTGTCCAGGCTAGAATCTTTAGATGACACCAAAGCAGTGAGTCCTGTTGTACACTCATAAACAGCTTCCTATGGGGTGGTGGAGCCCCTCTGCTGTGAGGACAGACAGAGGCATTTGGGGCTGTTCAACCTGGGAAAGAGAAAGCTCCAGGGAAAACTTTGAACAGCCTTGCAGTGCCTCAAAGAGCTCTCTAGGAAATAAGGGGAAGAACTCTTTATCAGGAGGTGTGGTGATAAGAAGAGAGGCAATGGTTTCAAACTGATAGAGAGTAGATTTAGAGTAGGTATAAGGAAGAAATTAGAGCCATTAGAACAGGCTGCCCAGAGAAGCTGTGGATGTCCTATGCCTCAAAGTGTTCAAGGCCAGGCTGGACAAGCCTTGCACCAATCTGCTCTAGTCCAAGACATACCTGCCCATGTCAGGGAGTTTGGAACTAGATGAGCTTTAAGATCCCTTCCAACCCAGACTATTCCACAGTTTCCAGTGATGAACAGCACCACCAAAGCTTTCACTGCTGAAAGCAACTACCAGTTCTTCTTCAGCTTCTGCAAGAACAGGAGCATTACTCCTGCTCCACTCCCTCCAGTGTTGTTTTCCCTGCCATAAAAGATCTCTTGGCTTTTCAATTCAGCTTTTTGTACCCCAAACCACTGAGTAACGTCATCATGTACTCCAGCCACTGCTTCCATGTGGCTGAATTTCAGTGATGGATGAAATAATCCCTGCCTGTGGAGGTTGTTTGCTGCTTTGAGAGATGCTTGAATAAACAACACAGCACAGTGTAAGACTCATTATCAGTATTGGTTGGAAATATCAAACATGTCTGAGACCTCAGTTTAATTTGGAGTCATAGAAGCTGCTGATGTCAAGCAGGGCAGAGTCAGATTCACAGAATGGTTTGGGTTGGAAGGGACCTTAAAGATTCTAACCTGTCATGGGCAGGAACACCTTCCACTAGATCAGGTTATTAGAATCATAGAATCATAGAATCATAGAATGGTTTAGGTTAGAAGGGACCTCAAGGATCATCCAGCTCCAACCCCCTGCCATAGGCAGGGACACCTCCCACTAGAGCAGGTTGCTCAAGGCCTCATCCAGCCTGGCCTTAAATGCCTCCAGGGAGGAAGCATCCACAACCTCCCTGGGCAACCTGTGCCAGTGTCTCACCACCCTCACTGTAAAGAAAACTTATTCAAAGTTGAGGCTTATTCAAAGTCTCATCCAACCTAGCCTTGAAAATCTCCAGGGAGGGAGTCTCCATGACTGCCTGGGCAAGCTGTTCCAGTGGCTCACCAGGATGCTTATCACAGGCTGTGATGCCAACCAGTTCCAAACAGCACTGGAGAGCTTCTGGATTTCTCTAGGCCATGAGGGAAGAAGTTGTGGGTGCTGAGAGATCCTTCTCTAACATTTGTTCAGAGAGAAGTGATGCTGGAAAGCATCCCAGTGCCAGCATCTGATGCTGCAGCAAAGATCCTGCTCGCTTCTGGGGCCTGAGGAGATGTGGAACAGGAGCTGCTGATGCGCAGGTTCCTCACGGGACTGCTCCCAGCAGTCAGCTCCACAACTGCTGCCTGCTAAGTGAAGCAGCTTTTCTCCATGTGGACTTTTCACTGAAGAAGCTCAACCAAATGCTCCAAACCTGCCCCAGGAAGGGGAACCTTTTTCACTCCCGTCTCAGCAGAGTTTGGAGCCTGAAGTCAGCTAACAGCTCCTCACAAGGCTTTTTGGAGGTACATAAGCACCTATGCGTGCAGATAGCTGCTAGTGGAACTAATTTGTTTACCACATTCAATGGGGGGGGGGGGAGGGGGAGAAGAAGAAAAATCTTAATAACCAATTTCTATGTTTAGTCTAAATGCCTTTGAAAACCTGAGCTTCACATCCCTGTGCTTTCTGGCCCCAGCCACTCATGGGGAACTGTAGGAAAAGGCTCCAATTTAAGCTGGCAGCCAGCACGACCCTCCTGTGATGCTGATGGTTGTCAAACAACACCTAAAGGCTGCTGGTCCAATTGGGCAATGCTGCTAGACCCATTTTTGACTCCAGCTTCTCAAAGGCACGGTTCATTGCAGAATGAAGGCTCCCCAGTTTACCTGAATTACCCCTTGTTCTCTGACTGCTCTTCTCTCCCTCCCCAGATCAAAACCCTACTCCATCTCACTTGTTTCCATTGTGATTTGCCAGACAGCTCTTAGCTGCAGGGGAAAATATAATCAATCAGTTTTTCCACCACCTCATCCATCAGTTTCATGCTTTGCCCAGCATCAGGCCTTCTGGTGCCAAGTTGAGTTCTCCAGCAGCTGGCCACCACTGAGCAAGCCCAAGGCCATTTGCTGTGCTGTATTGCAGAGCTGCCAGTGCAGGGGCTGCAGTCATCTGCCTGATGGTGCTCTGAGCAGTGACAGGGGAGCAGTGTTTGGGCACCATGTAATGAAACTGCAGTTGAGCAGGTTTCAGGACATTATTAATGTGTTTAACCTGAAACAACCAGGGTAACAAATGGATTAGCAAGAACAATAAATCATCTTCTTATACACACAGGTAGCCTGGGGTTAGTGTTGCATTGGAAAGCCCTGAGCCTGTCTCCAGGACCACAGCAACCTCCAGCACAGAGAACTACCCAGAAAAAGGCCAAACAACACCTGGCTGAACTGTCTTGGGGAGGCAGAAGACAAAGGAGGAGAAGGCTGCTGGATTTTACCCCTTCAAGGTTTGGACATAAGTAATGTGACAGCTTTCACCCTGATTTCCTGCCCCTCCTCACCCCCATTCACTGGCCAGTCCTTTCCAGGTGACTTTGGGATGGACTGTAGAGGGCTTGGAGGCAGGACAAGGCGCTTCTGCTTGGGGCATGGAGGACCCAGCCTGGAGAAGAGAAGGCTCTGGGCAGACCCAACAGCAGCCTTCAAGTACCTGAAAGGGGACCTGCAAAAAGGCTGCAGAGGCACTGTTTACAAAGGCTGGTAGGGATAGGACAAGGGGAAATGGTTTGAAAAGAGAGATTTAGATTGGGTGTTAGGAACAAGTTCTTTACCATGAGGGTGGTGAAACACTGTAAGAGGTTGCCCGGGAAGGTGGTTGAGGCCCCATCCCTGGAAATATTCAAGGTCAGACTTTGTAAGGCTCTGTGCAACCTAATCTAGCAGAGGATGTCCCTGCTGACTGCAGGGGGGTTGGCCTGGATGACCTTTGGAGGTCCCCTCCAACCCAGACCATTCTATGATTCTATGTATCCCAGAAACCAATGTAACTCATGGAGTTAGGACCCAATGCCAAACACAGATGGTTCTAAGACAGCACTGTGCAATCCAGAGCCTGCAAGATGCACTGAGCTGCCTGAGTCCCCCTGGCATCCCAGAGCCCTGAGCAACCTGGATTTGCTCCTAGTTTTCCATACACAACCCTTCAAATGCAGACATCCCAGAGCCCTGAGCAACCTGGATTTGCTCCTAGTTTTCCATACACAACCCTTCAAATGCAGACATCCCAGAGCCCTGAGCAACCTGGATTTGCTCCTAGTTTTCCATACACAACCCTTCAAATGCAGACTCTGGGCTATTGGTAAAGGCTCAGCCTCGTTACATACAGCTGCTGTCAACAGAGTTCCAGCAAGGCTCCCTGGGCTGCAATGTTTGAAGAACCTTCAGACAGCAGATACCCAAATCTCAGCCATGGCTGGAAAATGAACTCTCATTTCCTTTGAGACACAAGTGAATGACTTCTGCCCATGGAATACAAATCATCTGCTCACATCTCCTGATCCAGCAAGGAAACTTTGAGTGAGTCCTGAGAAGGGCTCTGCTCACACACAGGGAGGATGAGTGATTGTCTTCCCATGGTGGCTGTACCTTTTGTCCAGAGAGGTTCATTACCCATCTGCTGTTGCAGTGCAGTGCACAGAGCCACATCCAAGGAGCTGAGCATGGCCAAGAGGGAACAAGTGTGTGCCTCTCAGCTTCAGATGCAGGCTATTTATAACAGCAAGAAACACTTTGGGTGATAAATTGCAATCACCATGGACAGACACAGAAACAGCAGCAGAGAAACAGCCATTTGAAGTTCCACCAAAACATGAGGGGAAAAAAAATCTTTGCATTGAGGGTGGCAGAGCAGCACTGGAGGAGACTGCCCAGAGAGGCTGTAGAGTCTTTATCTCTGGAGTCATTCTAAACCCACCTGGACACCATCCTGTGCAACCTGCTCTAGGTGAGCTTGCTCTGGCAAAGCAGGTGGACGAGATGATCTCCAGAGGTCTCTTCTGACCCCACTCATCCTGTGATTTGGCTTGGAGCTAACAGCTAGATGATCTCCAGAGGTCTCTTCTGACCCCAGTCATCCTGTGATTTGGCTTGGGGCTAACAGCCAAAGTGCTTTGTTATACACAGTTACCATTCACACACAGAGAGACATCAGCAAGGCTTCCATTACCCCAGTTCCAGGGCAGGCCTGGGTTGGTTTCACTTCCAGGTATCTCCTAGGTGCTCTCAAGCATACTTCAACCATAGTACCTCTGTGTGAGAGTACTCAGGTATTGCTGTAGCTCAGAATTCCTTGTCTGTGTCCCTTCCATCAACTCTGATGTGCACTGGGAAACAGCAAGTAGCAGCTTCCTTCAGAACCTTTCTGCCCTGGCAGGTTCTCTGGTGTGTGAGCAGCAAGGCAGCCACTCTGTGCTCCTTGTACCGAGGCTGAGAGCTGAGCAGGAGTCTTCAGATAGACAGATGGGACAAGAAGTGCCAACTGCTTCTGTTAATAAGTCAAAGCAAGCCCAACCATCCAATTCACATCGCTGGGCCACAGTTCACTGCTTTAATTTGAGAATAATTTACAGACAGTGCAAAAAAAAATCAGCTCCAGGTCAAGGAGCTGGCTAAAACATCAAGGATTGAGGCAAGGTAAGATGGTACCACACTGTCTGTTGACCTGTATTGATATTGGCTACAGAGGAGAGACAGTCTGTGACCCATCTGGGCTTTGAGACCCACTGGGAACTGCAGCAAGGCTCCTCTGCACCCCACCTATTACCTCCACCTTCCCAGATGATAGTTACAGAGATGTTTCTAGGCCAGGAGGAATCCAGAAAAAGATTGGCAGCTTGAGTGGCTCAAAGCCTGGCACACACTGCAGTGGTGGTGGAGTCAGGACTGAGCTGGCAGATGGAAGAATTTGTCCTCTTCCAGCCTTGGCAGCAATGCTCCAGAGAGGTGAGGCTCACCTCTGGAAGGAGGACTCATCAGTCCTTCTCCTACCATCTTCCAGCAGAATAGCCTCCAGGTCCTTAATGCTTCAGCTCTGCTGCCATCCCCAGAGCCACCACATCACTGCAGCACCCTCCTGCCTTTGAGGAGCTTGCAGGTGAAATGGGCAATGCCTTGCTGCTTCTCGGGCACCTGTAATGTAGAGGCCAAGGCCTTGGATCCAGTTCTCCCAGCTCTTCCCAACATACAGGCTCTATTTGCTGCCAGGAACTGAGGGTGGAGATGGAGGGAAGAGTGATCTGTTATTTTAGTCTGCCAAGGATGAGACACAGGATCCTGAGCAAGATGCTACAGATTGATCTTGCAGATGATAACATGATATATGAACATGGGCAGTCACTGGGAGAAGGAAGCAATCTGTCAGAGCAGCACTGGGCCATTGGCATGACAATCAGAACCCTTTGTAGCTGCCATGCTCACCCTTAGCCTAATCTAAGCCCTGGCAGCAAGGATCAGCAAAACTTCAGAGGGGTTTCATGGCAATCTTAATGTCTGAGGCAGGACAAAGCTCCCATAAAGACTTCCTTGCCTACTCAGGGCTTTGAAAGCATCACTTAGAGTTTGCCACTATGCAGCAGCTTGCTCTTGCCCTATGTAGGGATCTTCTGTTGGACTGATCTTTTCACTCCTTTTGGAATCAGTCCATCTAAGCTTGGAAAGAAGAGAGTTCTGGAGTTCAGCTCTGCTGGCAGTGCTGGAGTGCTGCTCTTTGGTTCATATCCACCTCTGTCTGTGGATGAGCAGACCTCAAGGGTTCGATGGGTGTGGGAGTTCAATTGGCTTTAAGAGAGTCTCCCACTTAGCCGAAGGGATTCACTCTTTGCTAGTCCCGTGGTATCTTCACAACTGATGCTGGACTATTCAAACAATGCAGAGCCAGGCTTTCACTCCCAGTTGTTCTGGTGTCCCCAGAATAAGAAGGACACAGAAGAGTTGGAGAGAGTCCAGAGGAAGGCTGGAGCACCTCTGCTTTGAGGATAGGCTGAGGGAGCTGGGGTTGTTCAGCCTGGAGAAGACTTCTGAGGGACATTAGAGCTGCTTTCCAGCACCTGAAGACAGCTTACAGAAGGCCAGAGAGAGACTTTTCATAAGGGATTCTGGGGACAGGACAAGGGTTTCAGCTGATGGAGAGTAAGTTTAGACAGGATATGACAAAGAAGCTCTTCAGTATGAGAGTGGTGAGATTCTGGAGCAGGTTGCCCAGAGAGGTTGGGGATGTTCCATGCCTGGCCATATTGGATGAGGCCTTGAGCAACCTAGTCAAGTTGAGAGGTGTCCCTGCCCATAGCAGGGAGGTTGCAGTAGATGATCTCTGAGGTCCCTTCCAACCTGAGCCATATCAGGGGATTGAGTGTGGTCTGCAGGTCAAGAGAAGTGATTCTTTGCCTTTACTCTGCTCTTGTGAGACCCTACCTTGAACACTACATCCAGTTCTGGTGTCCCCAGCTTAAGAAGGACACAGAAATGATGGAGTGAGTCCAGAGGAGGCCACAAAGATGATCCAAAGGCTGGAGCAGCTCTGCTGTGAGGATAGTTGGGGTTGTTCAGCCTGAAGAAGAGAAGATTCTGGAAGGACCTTAGAGCTACCTGCCAGTACCTGAAGGGATCCTACAGAAAGGCTGCAGAGGGACTTCTCAGGGGGAATGGTTTGAAGCTGAGGGAGGGTAGGTTTAGACTGGATCTTAGGAAGTTCTTTGGTATGAGGGTGGTGAGACACTGGAAGAGGCTGTCCAGGGAGGCTGTAGGTGCACCTTTCATGGAGGTGTTCAAGGCCAGGTTGGATGAGGCATCGAGCAACTAAATCTAGTTGAGAGGTGTCCCTGCCTATGGCAGGGGCTTGGAACTGGCTGAACTTTGAGGTCCCTTCCAACCTAAGCCATTCTACGATTCTATGAAATGAAGAGGTTGTGGCTGGGCAGCCACAGGCAGGCATCCAAATGAGAAGGAGGAAAAAATACCAACCAAGAGAGCAGTTTCCTCCCTGGATAAATCTGGCACTCCCAGTGCACAGATCCATCACTTGCAGACTTGCACTACACCTGCCCACGTATCTGCAGCATCTTGAGTGGTGACAGCTTTATCTTGCCACACGTTAATCCCTGATCTGAGTGACATCTGTGTACAAGCAGAGGCTGAGACACCTACGCTCTGTGCCTTGCCAAAACCCAGCCTTTTTCTTGTGCTCACTAACCTTTATGTCCCAGACACAACACTGGTGAGTCACTGGTGTGACAAGACAGGAGCCTCAGCATGGTAAGGCTGCACTGACACTTGGGTTATTCACAGAACCATAGAATCAGCCAGGTTGGAAGAGACATTGGAATGGGCTGCCCAGGGAGGTGGTGGAGTCGCTGTTCAAGCAGGAGGTGTTCAAGCAAAGCCTGGATGAGGCACTTAGTGCCATGGTCTGGTTGATTGGCCAGGGCTGGGTGCTAGGTTGGGCTGGCTGAGCTTGGAGGTCTCTTCCAACCTGGTTGATTCTATGAACTCCCTTGTGATACTCATGTCAGGTGGAGGCAACCTGCTGGCAAAGTAGAGGGATTAGCCCCAAATCATAGAATCATTTTGATTGAAAAAGACCTCTAAGATTGAGTCCCACCATTGACCTAGCACCACCATGGCCATTAAACCACATCCCAAAGTGCCACAGCCACACATTTACTGTGTTTTTCTATGCAATACCTTCAATGAAATGAAGATGTTACCAAACCCAAACATCCTACATCCAGAGGATGTCTGTGCACACACCTCCCTTCTCTCCTCTGCTTTAAGGAGCAGCCTCATTTGAGGCTGACACTGAACTCCACCTAAGTGAGATTCCACATGCAACCAGCTACAGCTTCATTACTCAACACTCATCCTTCCCTCTCCTAAATCCCTTTCCCATGAATGATGAAACTAGATGAAACAAGCACATAGCATTTTCCCCAAAGCTTCTCATCCACTTTAATTAAAAACTAATATTTATAGAGGCAGGCAGATGTGCTGGACACCAACAAGAAAATAACAGTCCCTCCTTTCTGGCTTGCTAGTGGCTTTCTGCAGTCAGTAACTTGTAATCACTGTTAAACTGGAATAAACCTCATTGATTGCTGCCTCTAACTGAGGGGATGACTTTAAAGAACTTGCAGCACTGGACTGCTCAAGCTTATTTATTGATTGGGGCTGTGAAAACTGTAATCACACACACAAGCAGAAGGTTATTTGTCATACATTTGCTATTCAAAGGAGCATCCAGGGCTGCTGATGTGGAATAAAGCAAGTGCAGGCACTTCTGTGGAAGGACCTGGGCATCATTTCTGCAAGGGCTTGTAGTGCTAGGATGAGGGGGAAAGGATTGGAGCTTGAGGAAGGGAGGAGATTAGGAAGAAATTCTTCTCCCTGAAGGAGGTGAGACACTGGAACAGGTTGTCCAGGGAGCTTATGGATGCCTGCTCCCTGGAGCTGTTCAAGGCCAGGTTGGAGCAACCTGGTACTGTGGAAGGTGTCCCTGCCCCTGGTAGGGCAGTTGAAACTAGATGATTTTTAAGGTCTCTTCCCATCCAAACTAATCTGTGACCATTCTCCACCCCACTGAGGAGTCCATGTGCTATCAGGGTGCTGGGCAGCTTTCCAGCCAGCTTCAGAGGTCCAGAGTTTCTCCTACAGAAATTAATCTGGCTGCAAGAAAACACCAGGAAGAGAGACTTCAGACAATGGAGCTCTTCATTCAGCACTGGCATGAGAAGGAAGCTTGTGGAGCAACAGCTCATTTTTTTTTCATGCACTATTAGCTTGCTGCTTCTTACCCAGCAGCTGCCAAGCCTCTGGGCAGCCTCCAGAGCCACCCAGCAGCCTCCAGAGCCACCCAGCAGCCACCGAGCCCCCAGGCAGCCTCCAGAGCCACTCACCAGCTGCCAAGCCCCCAGGCAGCCTCCAGAGCCACCCAGCAGTAGCTAAGCCCCCAGAACCATCCAGCAGCCACCAAGCCTCCAGAGCCACCTAGCAGCCACCAAGCTATGTCCAGTTCTGGGCTCCTCAAGTCAAGAGAGAAGTTGAGGTGCTGGAAGGTGTCCAGAGAAGGGCAGCAAGGCTGGGGAGGGGCCTGGAGCACAGCCCTGTGAGGAGAGGCTGAGGGAGCTGGGGGTGTGCAGCCTGCAGCAGAGGAGGCTCAGGGCAGAGCTCATTGCTGTCTGCAGCTCCCTGCAGGGAGGCTGTAGCCAGGTGGGGTTGGGCTCNGAAAAGCCTGGATGAGACACTTAGTGCCTTGGTCTGGTTGACTGGATAGGGCTGGGTGCTAGGTTGGACTGGATGATCTTGGAGGTCTCTTCCAACCTGGCTGATTCTATTCTATTCTAATTGAAAGGGCTGAGCTTAAAGGCGCCTCCTGAGGCAGTGGATGAAAGCTGGTAGGTGGAGACCCCAGGTGGGGCTGTCCCTGGCAATCAGAGTCAGGTGGAAGGACGACTAACAGGCAGGAAGACTGCCAGAGAGGATACCTCATCTGCCCAGTCCAAGTCAGAGTAATTAAGGAGTAATTAAGCAAAATCAGCCCTTACAGGAGCTCCTTGCAATCAGGAGCGGCAGTGACTCCCGGGCAGTGCTGGTCACCATCTCCTCTTTCACCAGATCCTCTCTCTGTTTTTCTGCTTGTCCTCAACTTCACTAAGCATTTCCCACCGCAGCCTCATTGCAGCTGCTTTCAGCAAGGAGCCCCCAGATGATTGAATGCCTTTCTGCTGCCTATTAAATCAAGCAGCCTACTTAAAGAAGTGCTAAATTAGCCCTGCCTGTTCCCTGTCAGATCATTACCCGTGGTGGCTTTTCTGCTATTTCCCACTGAAATCTGAGACTTGGAGTGTTTTCTCTTTCCAATTTGTTCTACAGCATTGCATCCTATATATCAAACAGAAGCTTCTTTTTGCTGTGCTTGTGCCACAAAACTGTGGTGCCAGGGATTTCATCCTGCCCCCTCCTGAAGGGAGAGTTTAGGAGTGAGCTCTGATCTGCTGTGGATTGCTGCTTGTCACAACAGCCAGCACTCAGCCTGCTAAGAGCCACAATATGGTCTGAGGGCTGGAGCAGCTCTGCTGGGAGGAATGGGCTGAGGGAGCTGGGGGTGTTCAGCCTGGAGAAGACTCTGGAGGAACCTTAGAGCTGCCTTCCAATACCTAAAGGGATCCTACAGGAAGGCTGTGGAGAAACTTGTCATGAGGGTGTCTAGAGACAGGACAAAGGGGAATGGTTTGAAGCTGAGGGAGAGCAGGGTTAGACTAGAGCTGAGGAAGAAGTTCTTTAGTATGAGGGTGATGAGGCACTGGAACAGGTTGCCCAGAGAGGTCATGGATGTCTTCTCCCTGGAGGTGTTCAAGGCCAGGTTGGATGAGACCTTGAGCAACCAAGTGCATTTGAGAGGCATCCCTGTCCCCATGGCAGGGGGATTGGGTCTAGCTGATCTCTAGGCTTCCTTCCAACCTAGGCCATCCTATGGATTGCAGGGTGAGGTGGCGAGCTCCCTATCAGAGGTGCCTCCACAGCCCTGAGAGCTCAGTGAGGAGAGGGAACAGGAACCAGTTCCCTATCTAGCATGAAGCTGTGCTGATGATTCATTTCCAGGGGATACTGTGTTCAGAGTGTTGACAGCACTCAAGACACAGCACCTCCTGCCATGGAAATCCTGTGAGGAAAGCAGAAAGGAGCTCAGGTGGTAGATAAGTAAGCACCTGGGAGAGCCAGGCTGGAGGTTATGACCTCCAGAGGGGAGGGCAGCAACCTGCTGCTCCTGGTAGAGCTCAGATAGGGGAGTGGAGGCTGCAGCTCCCTGGGGAGCTGAGGTTTTGTGAGGAGCTCTGGTTTAAGGGTAAGATCTTTTCAAAGTAGTGAAAATGCACTGTTATGTTCTTCATTTGCTGCTCTCTTCTCCTGGCTTGGGCACAAGGTGCTGGGGAAAAGCCAGCTCCCAAGTGCTGCAGATCATGAGGAGGCGACCTGGGCCAGGCACACCAAAGTGGGGAGCGGAGAAAGCAGAACCTGGAGTTAACACAAAACCTCTGTGGGCTGTGAGAAGCATAAGGGGATGTGAATTCAGCTCCTGAGAGATGCTGGAGCCCTGGTGCAGCAGTGTGGTTGTCTTCACAGCCCTCCTGCCGGAGCCCAGGAGGAAGAAGGGTGTCGAGCACTGTCTGTCTCTCTCCCTGCCCATCACTTGGCAGCTCTCCTCCCTTATCATCCCAGCGAGTTTTATTGCCAAGTGTTTATGCAAAGCAGAGCTGCCTGATTAAGTGGTGCTGAAAGTGCTCCTCTGTTGATGTGAAAATGTGACAAGCACCTAAGTGAGCAAAATGTTCTGCTCGGGTTAATGCTTTGCACAGGTACAGAATGACTCTGGAAGGTGCAGAGTGCAAGGTCAGGCCTGGGGACTAAGCTTGCAAACTCTCTCAGCCTGAGAGCTGGGAAACAAGCCCAGACAGACTCCTTGTGGGTTTAAGATCCAGCTGCACATTTGCTCCCCTGACTTCTCTTATGGTTAAATCTTCTCTGGCCTGCCCTGGTGGGTCAGTGTCTCTTGCAGGAGAGCTCAGTTTCACAAGGCCTTTGGAGCTGGACTGTTGCAACCTTTTTGGGTCTGGTCCTCAGGTCAGATGATCAGCATAGGTTGTAAGGGACCTCAGACACCATCCTCCATGGGAAAGGATGCCTCTCAGCTAGGCTTGGTTGCTCAAGACCTCGTCCAACCTGGCCTTAAAACACCCCCAGGGAGAGGACATTCATGACCATTTTGGGCAACCCATTCCAGAATCTCACCACCCTCATATTGAAGAACTTCTTCCTAAGATCCAGTCTACACCTCAGCTTCAAGCTGTTCTCCCTTGTTCTATTGCTAGACACCCTTATGAAAAGTCCCTCTCCAGCCTTCCAATACCTCCAGGTATTGGAAGGCAGCTCCAGGGTTCCCCCTGGAGTCTTCTCCAGGCTGAACAATCCCAGCTTCCTCAGCCTATCCTCACAGCAGTGGTGCTCTAGCCCTTGCATCATCTTTGTGGCCTCCTCTGGACTCACTGCCAACAGTTCCCTGTCCCTCTGTTGCAACCAAAGTTGCTGTTGTGATTTATACCAGGTGAGACTTCCCTCAATTTCCTTACTGCTGGAAATCCTCCATCACCTCCAGGAGCATCTCACCCATAAAGCACCAGCTCAGAGTAAGTCCTTGTGGGAGAGAACCAGGAGTTCTGTTCAGACATGGCTAAAAACTGGAGGAACAACACAGGAGTTAGGTTCCCAGATGGTCTGAAGAGACCAAGGCACCTCTGGAAGGGATCTAAAGGATCAGAGTGCTCAGGGGCTGTTCAGTCTCACAGTCTCACAGTATCACCAAGGTTGGAAGAGACCTCACAGATCATCAAGTCCAACCCTTCACCACAGAGCTCAAGGCTAGACCATGGCACCAAGTGCCACGTCCAACCTTGTCTTGAACAGCTCCAGGGACGGCGACTCCACCACCTCCCTGGGCAGCCCATTCCAGTGTCCAATGACTCTCTCAGTGAAGAACTTTCTCCTCACCTCGAGCCTAAACTTCCCCTGGCGCAGCCTGAGGCTGTGTCCTCTCGTTCTGGCGCTGGCCACCTGAGAGAAGAGAGCAACCTCCTCCTGGCCACAACCACCCCTCAGGTAGTTGTAGACAGCAATAAGGTCTCCCCTGAGCCTCCTCTTCTCCAGGCTAAACAATCCCAGCTCCCTCAGCCTCTCCTCGTAGGGCTGTGCTCGAGGCCTCTCACCAGCCTCGTCGCCCTTCTCTGGACACGCTCAAGCATCTCAATGTCCCTTCTAAACTGGGGGGCCCAGAACTGAACACAGTACTCAAGGTGTGGTCTAACCAGTGCAGAGTACAGGGGCAGAATGACCTCCCTGCTCCTGCTGGCCACACCATTCCTGATGCAGGCCAGGATGCCATTGGCTCTCTTGGCCACCTGGGCACACTGCTGGCTCATGTTCAGGCGGGTATCAATCAGCACCCCCAGATCCCTTTCTGTCTGGCTGCTCTCCAGCCACTCTGACCCCAGCCTGTGTCTCTGCATGGGGTTGTTGTGGCCAAAGTGCAGCACCCTGCACTTGGAGCCATTGAATGCCATCCCATTGGACTCTGCCCATCTGTCCAGGCGGTCAAGGTCCCGCTGCAGAGCCCTTCTGCCCTCCAACTCAGTCACATCTGCCCCCAGCTTAGTGTCATCTGCAAACTTGCTGATGACTGACTCCATGCCCTCATCCAGATCATCTATGAAGATGTTAAAGAGGATGGGGCCCAGCACTGATCCCTGAGGGACACCACTAGTGACAGCTGCCAGCTGGATGTGGCACCATTCACCACCACTCTCTGGGCTCGGCCCTCCAGCCAGTTCCTAACCCAGCACAGAGTGTTACCATCCAAGCCGTGGGCTGACAGCTTAGCCAGCAGTTTGCTAAACCATGAAATGGAGACCACACTTTACTCCTGCCTCTGTGTGGACTTCAGCACAAAGCTGGGGCTTTTTAGTAACATCTGCCTTGATTTCTTCTGTCCAAAACAAGTGTTCTGCTGATAGTGTGGTGTGAGCAGAGAGCTGGGGCAGCAGCTGTGCACCTCCAGACTGAGGCCTCTCTAGCTGGGCACTAGGAGAGTGAGGGCATCTTCAGCTGCCAGCAGCCTCCATGGCAGGGGAGGAATTTGCAAGTTCTGTTCCTTCAGCTCCAGGTATTAGAGGGGAAAAAAAGTCACTGAGATGGGGAATCCCAAATTAAAGCCACATAAGGCTCTGGGCCTTGCAGTGGTGCCTGTTCTGGGGAGCCAGTTTGTCATGCCAGTGTGCACAGGGAGCTCTGCGTTATGCTGCTGGAAATCAGGGCTGGGGCTTGAATGAATGCCCAACCCCTCAGAGGAGCTGCTGCCCCCAAATGGGGTGAGAGAAGGATCCTTCCTTCCTTCCTTCCTTCCTTCCTTCCTTCCTTCCTTCCTTCCTTCCTTCCTTCCTTCCTTCCTTCCTTCCTTCCTTCCTTTCTTCCTTCCTCTCTTTCTTCCTTTCTTTCTCCAAAGGTTACAGAAATGGCACCTCTGCAGGCCAGCTTTGCACTGGGAGCAAGGATTTGACTGCTCCTCTTCTGTTGACGCCACCTAACGATTGTTTTCATCTGCCTGCTGATGGGCTGCGGTGGAAAGCAGAGCGCAGGATGTGCAGCTGCGGAACCTGTCAGCTAAAGCAGTGCTTAAAATATCCCTCCTCACTGCAGCCCATCACTCCTCTTCTCCTCGCTGCTTGTCTCATCCAGGACACCATTAACTCAGTCGCTTCACTGGTGGCTCTGCTCACAGCACAGCACTAAGTCAAAACACAGCAACAGCTGCTTGAGATGCAGCAACATTCATCTCTGCTTTCTATTAGCTGGAGGCTGTGGGCCCGTGCTGGGCAGAAGGTAAAGAGCCATTCATAGAGGCAAGCTGCAAAATTAAATCTGTGCTACCAAAGAGGAAGATTTAGGCCACAGGAGAATCCATTTACTCCAGCAATCCCTGCTGTCATTCCTGATTTCCAGCAAGGACATGATGATGGGAGGAGGTGTCGGGGTGGGGGGGGGGGGGGGGGGGGGGGGGGGGGGGGGGGGATGCTGGCTTAGAGGAGGCAATCTTCATTCAACCTCCCAGGTGAGCAGCGATACAGAACTTACCCTGGATCCAGTTATCTTCATATAGCTTTGGCTGAAAGGAGATATTTTTATTCCAGGCTGAATGAGGTGTTTTTAATGTCAGCTACTAAATTATCTCATGTAATCTAGTTGCTGCCTCCTGCTGAAGCAAAGACTGTCTGTGCTTGGGAGAGGCACAGTCACTTCCCGACGAGTGGCGGCAGAGCAGCGTGACAGCAGCTTTGCTCTCAGTCTTCATATCACAGAAGCACAGCAACATGCAGGCTGGCAAAGCCCCTCAGGATCACCAAGTCTAACCTAGAACCCTGCTCTCCAAGCTTCACCTTAAACCATAGCCCTAAGCACCACATCGAATCATAGAATCAACCAGGTTGGAAGAGACCTCCAAGATCATCCAGTCCAACCTCCAAATGACCCTTAAACACACAGGGTGGGGGACTCCACCACCTCCCTGGGCAGCTCATTCCAGTCCCTGACCACACTCTCCATGAAAAACTTTCTCCTAATGTCCAATCCCAACCTCCCCAGCCTCAGCTTGAGGCCATTCCCCCTTGTTCTGTCTCCAGTCACCTGTGAGCAGAGCCCAGCAGCAGCCTCTCCACAATGTCCCTTCAGGTAGCCGTAGATAGCAATGAGGTCTGCCCTCAACCTCCTCTTTTCCACACTACCCATCCCCAGCTCCCTCAGTCTCTCCTCATCAGATTTTTTCTCCAGGCCTTTCCCCAGCTTTCTTGTCCTCCTCTGGACCTGCTCCAGCACCTCCACATCTCTCCTGTGTTGTGGTGCCCAAAACTGAACACTACACTCGAGGTGTGGCCTCACCAGAGCCAAGTACAAGGGGTTATGAAGGTGCTGGGTAGCTGCCAGGGGCAGAAATCCCTTCCCCAGACCAGGGTGGGCTCCAGGAGGTGCTCTCCCCACCCCTACCATAAGAAGGACATGGAACTGATTGAGCAAGTCCAGAGGAGGCTACAAAGATAATCAAAGGGCTGGAGAACCTCCCCTGCAGGGAGGGCTGAGAGCTGAGACTGTTCAGCCTGGAGAAGGCTTTGAGGAGACCTTAGAGCAGCCTTCCAGTACCTGAAGGCTGCCACTGGCTGGCAAGTGGCTGAAAAAAAGCCTGGGCACTCTTTAGGCTTTGGAAGTGGAGAGCTACTTGGGCTGAGCAAATCCAAGTGCTCCAGCATCTCCAGAGAGATGCAGGCTGGGCTTGTGCAAAGGGTGTTTAGCATTCACAGGCTGCTGGGCTGGTGGCTCCTGGTGCATTACTGCTGCCAGCAGCTCCGAGAGGGCCACAGAGCCAGCTCCTGCTGAAAGATTAACATCAGCCCATGGAGACAGTCCTGGTGGCTTTACTCCTTGCATCTGAAATGATGAGATCAGGTGCCACCTAGTGTAAACCCATCCTCCTCATCCAGGTGTGACTCCACCCAGGGTCTCCTGGTTTGAGCTGGTTTCTGCTATTCCTTCCTTTCCCCACTTTGATATGCAAGGTCTAAGAGCCACAACTGCTCTAAACAAAACAATTCAGACCTTCCCCTGCAAGAAATCCTGCAGTAAAAAACTTCAGCAAGTGCCTGCTGGGGTTGCCTGCAGTGCTCCAGAGAGGACACCAGAAGTGCAGAGGTCTTGGACCTACACCACTCTCTATTCTGGAGCTCAGCAGGGGAAACACTAGGAGTGGGGTGGGATGGAATTCCCATCACAAGAAGGACATAGAACTGTTGGAGGGGGTCCAGAGGAGGCCACAAAGATGATAAGAGGTCTGGAGAACCTCCCCTATAGGGACAGCCTGGAGAAGAGAAGGCTTCCAGTACCTGAAGGGGCTACAGGAGAGCTAGGGAGGGACATCTGACAAGGGCTGGGAGTGCCAGGATGAGGGGAAATGAATTGAAACTGGAGCAGGGGAGATTTAGAGTGGACATTAGGAAGAAGTCTTTTACTATGAGGATGGTGAGACACTGGAACAGGTTGCTCAGAGAGGTTGTGGACACCTCAACCCTGGAAGTGTTTGAGACCAGGCTGGATGAGGCTTAGAGCAGGCTGATCTAGTGGAAGGTGGCACTGCCCATGGCAGGGGAGTTGGAACTGGTTGATCTTTAAGGTCCTCTCCAACTGAAGCCATTCTATGATTCTGTGGATGTGTTGTGGGGTGGAATCTGTGGCTAGGGGGTAGTGAGGCTGCTCTGGGCTGCTCCTCATGCTCCTGGTCAGGTCTTCCATAGCTTCTGCAAAATGATCATGGAGATAGCTGGCTCCCAGAAAGAGTGAGTGGACCTGCCCCAGGCTGCACTGAGCTCAGTGGGAGACATTGCTTCCCCTTGGACAGGAGCAGGTGGGCTTGTGAGTAGCACTGTGATGCTCTGCCCCAGGGTTTCATAGGATGATGATGCCATTCACATCCCTCCCTCTGCTGCTCTCTGAGGGGATCCTGCTGCTGAGTAGCCACCAAGTACCAGCTGGCCAGAGTCACAATGACCTTTCTGACCAGCCTGCCACTGATAGGTCACTAGGCAAGGAGACCAGGATGGACTCAGGAGAGCAGAAGGCTTAAACCACCCTCTGGGAATGAGGGGAGTTGATAGAAATACAGCAGGCACTGATCAGTGAAGGCTGTGTCCATAAATATTTGTTCCTTTCACTCCTCCTGGTTGTCCTACAAGAAAAATTGGCTTCTTGTGCCTGCAAAAGTGTTTTATGCTTCCTCAGCTGGAGCGTGGCTGTTCACACACTGCCATGCACAGCCACATCCTCTGCTGCTGCAGTTCTCCCTCCTCAGGCAAAGGAGGGACTGCCCCTAGTGTGCTCTTGTGCCTGAGGCCAGTGGTCTCCTGGGGTGTATTATGAAGAGTGCAACCAGCAGGTCAAGGAAGGTTCTCCTTCCCCTCTGCTCTGCCCTAGCGAGACCATATCTGGAGTACTGAGTCCAGTTCTGGGCTCCCCAGTTCAGGGCAGCCTCCAGTGAAGGCTACAAAGGTGCTGAGGGGCTCTGGAGGAAAGGCTGAGAGCCCTGGGGCTGGTGAGCATGGGGAAGGGCAGCCTGAGAGGGGATCTGCTCAGCAAGAAATAAAGGGTGAGGGGCAAGAGGATGGGGCCAGGCTCTTGTCAGAGGTGCCCAGGGACAGGGGCAATGGGCACAAACTGGAACCCAGGAGGTTCCATCTGAACAGAAGGAGAAACTTGTTTGGTGTGAGCTTGCTGGAGGCCCAGAGCAGGCTGCCCAGAGAGGTTGTGGAGTCTCCTCCTCTGAAGAGATTCCAAGCCCAGCTGGGCACTGTGATCCTGGGCAAGCTGCTGTGGGTGCCCTGCTTCAGCAGAGAGGTCACTTCCAACCCCCATGGGTCTGTTGTTCTGTGGAGGCACCAGAAGATGCTCAGTCTAGCACCAGGCTGAGATGTAAAGCCACACTGAAAATCAGGGAAGGATGAGCTGATGCTTTGACAGCTTGTGCCAGGGGATCTAGAATAGAATAGAATAGAATAGAATAGAATAGAATAGAATAGAATAGAATAGAATAGAATAGAATAGAATAGAATAGAATCAACCAGGTTGGAAGAGACCTCCAAGCTCACCCAGCCCAACCTAGCACCCAGCCCTGGCCAACCAACCAGACCATGGCACTAAGTGCCCCAGCCAGGCTTGGCTTCAACACCTCCAGCCACAGCAACTCCACTACCTCCCTGGGCAGCCCATTCCTATGCCAATCGCTCTCTATGACAACAACTACCACCTAACATCCAGCCTAGACCTCCCCTGGCACAGCTTGAGGCTGTGTCCCCTTGTTCTGTTGCTGGCTGCCTGGCAGCAGAGCCCAACCCCACCTGGCTACAGCCTCCCTGCAGGGAGCTGCAGACAGCAATGAGCTCTGCCCTGAGCCTCCTCTTCTGCAGGCTGCACACCCCCAGCTCCCTCAGCCTCTCCTCACAGGGCTGTGCTCCAGGCCCCTCACCAGCTTTGTTGCCCTTCTCTGGACACCTTCCAGCACCTCAACATCTCTCTTGAATTGAGGAGCCCAGAACTGGACACAGCACTCAAGGTGTGGCCTGAGCAGTGCTGAGCACAGGGGCAGAAGAACCTCCCTTGTCCTGCTGCCCACACTGCTCCTGAGCCAGCCCAGGATGCCATTGGCTCTGCTGCCCACCTGGGCACACTGCTGCCTCAGCTTCAGCTACTATCCACCAGTACCCCCAGGTCCCTTTCTTCCTGGCTGCTCTCAGCCACTCTGCCTTAGGACACGGGGAAGGGGAACCTTAGGGACCATCAGTGCCACCTCTGGGAGCTTTGCTTGCAGCAGGTCTGCTGGGTTGAGAGGTTGCAGGGCGAAGCAGCCCTGCCTCAGGGGAGCTGAATGAATGCTTCAAAGTGTAACCAGAGCCACTGGGGAAATGTGTCAGCGTTCAAAGGATGACATAACCATGCCTGCTTGTCGCTGCCGCTCTGCTAATGAGCGTCAATTGAGAGCATTAGCGATCTATCCACAGGCATTAGTGGGTGTGAGGCAGGGGATCGCAGCTGCAATTAGTCTCAGCTCCTCCTGGCAGCCACTTGCCTGGTTGCTCTTGCTCAGAAGTGCCCTCCCATGCTCCGCAGTCACCCAGACTCCAGCTGTGCATCGCGGCTCAAGGCTAGGTCAGGGAGTGCCTACACCTGGTTGTAGAGGGCTTCTCTTTGTCTCTCAGTGCCTACACCTCATTGCAGAGGGCTTCTGTCTCCCAGTGCCTACACCTCATAGTACAGGGCATCCATTTCCCAGTAGCTACACCTGATTGTAGAGGAGTTGTCTTTGTCTCCCAGTGCCTACACCTCATTGTAGAGGGCTTCTGACTCCCAGTGTCTACACCTGGTTGTAGAGGCCTTGTCTATGTCTCCCAGTGCCTACACCTCATTGTAGAGGGCTTCTGACTCCCAGTGTCTACACCTGGTTGTAGAGGAGTTGTCTATGTCTCCCAGTGCCTACACCTCATTGTAGAAGGCTTCTGTCTCCCAGGGGCTACACCTGGTTGTAGAGGGTTTCTCTTTGTCTCCCAGTGCCTGCACCTGGTTCTCTTTGCTTCCCTAGGAGAAATGTGGACACTTCCCCTAGGGAGCTTCAGACCTATGATGAGAACCTTGGGAGTGGTTCCTGTGATCTCTTTCCTAAGGAAGTCTTTCCCTTCAGGAGAACTTTCAGCCTTCAGAGCAGCCTCTTTTTTGAATCCCTTTCCCCTAACACTAATATTTGCTCTCCCAAATGCTTACTTTCTACAAGAAAATGGGGTTTGGTATCACAGAGTCCCAGACTGGTTTGGCTTGGAAGGGACCTTTAAAGCTCATCCATTCCAATCTCCTCTACTCAGCAGGGACATCTGCAGCTAGAGCAAGCTGCTCAGAACCCCAAACAGCCTCACCTGGACTGGTTCCAGGGATGGGGCAGCTCCCACCTCTCTGGGCAGCCTGGGTCTCACCAGCCTCAGGGGCAAAAATGTCTTCTCTCTAATCTGAATCTGCCTCTTGTAGTTTCAAACCATCACCTCTTGGCCTGTCACAACAGGCCCTGCTCAGAGGTCTGTCCCCAGCTTTCTGATCAATCTCTTTAAGCACTGAAAGGCCACCAGAAGGTGTCCCTGGAGCCTTCTCTTCTCCAGGCTGAATAACTCCAACTCGCTCAGCCTGGCCTCACAGAACTGCTGTGGTGATGGAGTCAAACAACAAATGTCTGCAGAGAAAGGATCACAGAATAGCATCACAGAATGGGCTGGGCTGGAAGGGACCTCCAAAGCTCATCCACTCCAACCCCCTTTGCAGTCAGCAGAGACATCCTCAACGAGACCAGGTTGCCCAGAGCCCTGTCAAGCCTAACCTCAAATATCTCCAGGGATCCAGAATTCAAGCTTGTCATGGCTCTCTTTCCTCTCCCTCCATGCTCCACAATCCTCTCTGTGACCTGAGAGGGATGTGGAGATGCTGGAGAGTGTCCAGAGCAGGGCCAGGAGGATGCTGAGAGGGCTGCAGCAGCTCTGCTGTGAGCACAGACTGAAAGAGTTGGGGCTGTGCAGGCTGCAGAAGAGGAGGCTCCCAGGTGACCTTCTTGTGGCCTGCCAGGATCTGAAGGGGGCTACAAAAAAGCTGGGGAGGGACTTTTGAGGCTGTGAGGGAGTGCCAGGACTGGGGGGAATGGAGCAGAGCTGGAGGTGGGGAGAGTGAGGCTGGAGGTGAGGAGGAAGTTGTTGAGCAGGAGAGTGGTGAGAGGCTGGAATGGGTTGCCCAGGGAGGTGGTTGAGGCCCCATGGCTGGAGGTGTTTCAGGCCAGGCTGGCTGAGGCTGTGGGCAGCCTGCTCTAGGGTAGGGTGTCCCTGGGCATGGCAGGGGGGTTGGAACTGGCTGCTCCTTGTGGTCCCTTCCAACCCTGACTGATTCTATGATTCTATGAACTATTCAGTGCAGCCTCCTGCAGCTCCAGCAGCAGTTTGGCACAGCAGCAATCTGGCTGCTGATCTGTGGTGGGTGCTGGGAGGGAACTGGGGCTGTGGCTGCTCAGCCAGCCGTGCTTGTTGGGCAAGAGCTTGGTCTTCTGGCTTCTCACAGCATCTTCCTGATGGTATCAAATTATTGTTGAAACAGAAAAGCCACTGGCTGCTGTGATTGATTAGATGCCTTTGCCCTGCTACATTTAATCGATGGCAGCAGGTATTTATTGTGTTCTATACACTACAAATCCATAGTGATTAGTACCTCATTAACCTTTTCTTTTCTTTTGAGTGTCTTCTTGCAAAGCAGAGGACATCCCTCTCCAGCCTGGCACAGATGGGTTTGCAGGCTGGAGAAGAGGAGTGGTGCTACCTTCCATGAGGAGTGGGACTCTGCAGCCCTCTTATTTCTCTGAGTAAGTAGAACAAAGGTGGTGTAAATCATCCCACCAGGACAGAGAGATGCTCTGGGGAAGTTCTGCTCAGCTCCAGGCTCCCACAGTATAACCTGGCCAACATCTCAGCCTCTGGCTCTGTGGTTGAGTAGGGAGGAAAACTCAGCAGTGTGGAACATCTGTTGAGGTGAATAGAATCCTAGAATCATAGAATGGTTTAGGTTGGAAGGGACCTCGAGGATCATCCAGCTCCAACCCCCTGC
>WAAF01017797.1:221397-320512 GCA_013400475.1 Tricholaema leucomelas
CTGCTGCCCACACTGCTCTTGCTGCAGCCTGAGGAAGAAAACTACTGGGTGCTGTTGAAGCATTTTGTGTTGTCACAGCAGGACTGAGCTGCTGCCTGGTGACTTTTTTGTGTGTTGCATTTGCTCCTAGGACACAGATTCACTGATTGCATCGTGTTGGAAGGGATCCTCAAAGGTCATTTTGTCCAACTCCCCTGCAGGGAGCAGAGATTTCTCCAACTAGATCGGGTTGCCCAGAGCCTGCTCAAGCCTGACCTTGAATGTATGCAGGATGAAGCTTCTACCACCTCCCTGGGCAAACTGTTCCAGTGTTTCACCACTCTTTAGGCGACAGTTTTTGCACCTACAATTTATTCCAGGACAGCCCAATTTATTTGAATGAGACAAATGTCTTCAAATGAGATAAATAGCTTCAAATTAGATGAGCTCTGTGCAAGTTTGTCGCTTCTCTGTGTGAGTGAAGCCCCTGAATTTCCCACCTGCTGGGAGGCTGAACTTGCACAAATGAGCCGTGTGATGCTCAGCCTGTTCTGGGATTGTTAGGAGAGCTCTTCAGAAAGGGGCTGTGCTTCCCTCACATGCATTTGGTGCTCTCCAGCTGCAGTGACTGCTGTGAAGAAGCATCACAGCTCAGGGGTGATGCGCTGCACTGGCTTGGCTGCCTCTGCTGTAGCTCCTAGAGAAGTCAAGGCTCTGCTGTGCAGACATCCAGCATGAGGCAGCCTAGGTTGCCTACCTAGGTTGCTGAGCTGGGGCAGTGATGTACCCAGCAGATGGAGAATTTGGGGCTAGAGGCATAACTTTATCCCCTGTGTGCAGGGTAGAGCCAGCATCATGCATAAAGGCCACACTAAGGGCAAAGAGCCTGGACTCTGTAGAGGCATCTCATGCAAGTCTGGCTACACCTCCTCCAACTCTCCATGTGAGAACACTGGGCTGGCCAGACAATTCCACAGTTAATATAAAGAGCTCCAATCCTGTGGAGTGAGTTAGCTTTATCCTCAAGGCTGGCTCCTTTTGGAGGTGTTCATAGAATCATAGATTGGCTTAGGTTCGAAGAGACCTTAAAGATCATCTGGTACCCAACCACTCTGCCATAGGCAGGGACAGCTCTCAACTAGATTTAGTTGCTCAATGCCTCATCCAACCTGGCCTTGAACACCTCCATGGAAGGGGCATCTACAACCTCCCTGGGCAGCCTATTCCAATGTCTCACCACCCTCATAGTAAAGAACTTCTTCCTAAGATAAAGTCTAACCCTGCTCTCCCTCAGCATCAAGCCATTCTCCTTTGTCCTGTCCCTAGACATCCTCATGAAAAGTCCCTCTGCAGCCTCCCTGTAGCTCCCTTCAGGTGTTGGAAGGCAGCTCTAAGGTTCCTCCAGAGTCCTCTCCATGCTGAACACTCCCAGCTCCCTCAGCTCATCCTCACAGCAGAGGTGCTCCAGGTGGCTAAGAAAGCCAATGGCATCCTGGGCTGGCTCAGGAGCAGTGTGGCCAGTAGGACGAGGGAGGTTCTTCTGCCCCTGTGCTCAGCACTGCTCAGGCCACACCTTGAGTGCTGTGTCCAGTTCTGGGCCACTCACTTCAAGAGAGATGTTGAGGTGCTGGAAGGTGTCCAGAGAAGGGTGACAAAGCTGGTGAAAGGCCTGGAACACAAACCCTGTGAGGAGAGGCTGAGGGAGCTGGGGGTGTGCAGCCTGCAGAAGAGGAGGCTCAGGGCAGACCTCATTGCTGTCTACAACTACCTGAAGGGAGGTTGTAGCCAGGTGGGGTTGGGCTCTTCTGCCAGGCAAACAGCAACACAACAAGGGGGCACAGCCTCAAGTTGTGCCAGGAGAGGTCTAGGCTGGATGTTAGGAGGAAGTTGTTGTCAGAGAGAGTGATTGGCATTAGAATGGGCTGCCCAGGGAGGTGGTGGAGTCTCTGTGGCTGGAGGTGTTGAAGCCAAGCCTGGCTGGGGCACTTAGTGCCATGGTCTGGTTGATTGGCCAGGGCTGGGTGCTAGGTTGGACTGGATGATCTTGGAGGTCTCTTCCAACCTGGTTGATTCTATGATTCTTGGATCATCTTTCTGGTCTCACTCTGGACTTGCTCCAACAATTCTATGTCCTTCTTATTACGAGGACACCAGAACTGGATGCTACTGCTGTGGAGATGTCCCATCTCACCCCTAAGTCCAGCCCACCCTCCAGAACAGGCTCCATGTCATTTATGCATGCAGTCAAGGCAGCCAAACCAGAAAGCAGGCAATGACAAGGTCTGATCTCCAGCCAGTCTCTACTCTGCCTGCCCTGACACTCAGGGCCACATTGCGACTTGCAGACAGCTTATGCAGGGCGTTACAAAACCAAATGCATACAAAACCAAACAACCAAAAAAGGGAAGAAAAGAATCAAAAGCTGGTGATGCAAGTGGCTTTTTTCAGGCATCTCAAAGAGGACTCAAGAGAGCCTAAGTGCAAGAAATTGCTGGAGAGGGAGGAGGATTGCAGCTCTCACACCGGCTGGCACCGTGATGCAGCGTTACAGTCGGTGCTGGCACAGCGAGGAGATGACTGCAGGCAAAGCTGGGTGAAACTTCTTGTAGCTGCAAGGGTTTCTCACTACAAAACGTAGCTCTAGCTACAGCAAATGTTCTCTCAAACGTGCTTTTCATTTGAATTGCTTTGACTTTGGCTTTTAAGAAGTGGCAGAGCGTGAAAGCAAAATCTTTCTGGTGCAATAGTCTCACCTGCAGTCTTCTGCTTGCTTTGATTCACTTTTTTAATCCAAGCAGTATCTAAACTGTAATCCTGTGGTGCTCACTGTATGGAAACAGTAGGGCCCAGAGGCTTGGAGCTAAAATCCTCATCTTTGATCTCTTGCACAACGAAAACCAACACATTACCAGCCAATTGAACCTGTTTCAGGCTGGCTTTGCTCTGTAGCAGTCTCGGCGTGGCACTGAGCACTCTGAATGGGAAGATCTGCAGATACAGAAGGATTTAAGAAGAATCTCAGTTCCCACTTCCTCTGCCTGCCTGAACCTCCAGGCCTTGGGTCTGAACCATCCTGGATTCAGCTTTACCACAAGACAAATGGTGAAGGTGGTAAAGCTTCTGCACCTCACCTGCCCTCGGCTGTTGGCTGGGATGTGTCAGGTTGAACTTGCTCTGATTAGCCATAGCAGCATCCATGCATTGGAAGCATTCCTGGATCAAGGTCTTCCCCTAACTCAAAGCTTAGAAGAACCCCCTTGAAATGATGATTTCTCACTGCTCTTAGGGCTTAGAATCATAGAATCAGTCAGGGTTGGAAGGGACCACAAGGATCATCTAGTTGCAACCCCCCTGCTATGGGCAGAGACTCTCTGCTCTAGATCAGGCTGGCCGGAGCTTGGCTTGGAATTCAGCTTCTCCCTGCTACACCTGGAGCTGAGGAGATGGATGTGCCTGTGCTGTTTGTGCAGCTCCCAGCACAGCAGGGGCTGAGTTGTGCTGGATTCAGCTTTTACCACAAGACAAGTGGTGAGGTGCTGCAGGAGCCCACGGTGCCCAGGACTTGCGTCTGCAACCCCCCACGATGCTTCTTCCTCTGTGTTGGCTCTTTCTGCAGCCCTCTTAACTGCAGCCCTCAGCTGATTCTGGCCCATGCTGAGGAAAGCACATTCTCAAGCTGCACAAACCAGTCCAGCCAGCCAGGGACAGAGGATTGGAAGCCAATCTGCTAAACGAGGATTTAGCCAGGAGGCAGCCCCGAGTGCCAGCCATCTCCTAATACTCTCTTAAGGAGCCTAGCAGCACAGGCAGCTGCTGCTGCTGCTTCCTCCCCGGCCCTCCTCACAGCTCAGCTCATCCTCCAGCTCTGCAGCAAGGCATTTCCAAGCAGAATTAGGTTCCGTTGTCTTCTTGCTACAGTGCTTTTTAATTAGGAGCACAGCTGCTCTGGAAACAGGGAGCTCACTTCTCCAAGAGTGCTCTGGAAAGTGATTACAATGGATTAAAAGCAGAAAGGTTAGGCAATTTATTCAGCTGGCACTTAGCAAAGGCAGGGGATTATTTTGTGCTGCAAGGGTGGTTGACAAAGGACAACAGATAACACCTCCGTGGCTCTCACCAGCCTTAGGGCACTCTGCTGCACAAGGTAGGTGTTGGATCCCGAATGCTGTCTGCTGGCTGAGCTCTGTCTGAGGCTGCTGGAGCTTTCTTGCTGCTGGCTGTGTAGTTCCTCCAGCTGAGGCAGGGCTTGGCCCAGGATTGTGGATTCTCGTTGTCCACTCTGACCTCCACTCTGCAATCTCAACACCACAGTATTGACCACATTAGAAAAGACCTTTAAGATCATAGAGTTCAATGATTAGCCTGGCACTGACAGCTCCCCACTTAAACCAAATCATTGACCACTACAGATACATGATTCTTAAATACTTTCAGGGGTGGCAACTCCACCACCTCCCTGCTCAGCCTGTTCCAATGTCTGATAACCCTTTAAGTGAAGAAATTCTTCCTAATAGCTAACCTAACCCTCCCTTGGTGCAGCTTGAGGCCATTTCCTCTTGTCCTGTCAGCTGTTACTTGGTTGAACAGATCAACTCCCACCTCACTCCAACCTCCTTTCAGGCAGTTGCAGAGCAGCCTCCTTTTCTCCAGACTGAACACCCCCAGTTCCCTCAGCTGCTCCTCACCACCCCTGTTATCCAGACCCTTCACCAGCTTTGTTGCCCTTCTTTGGATGTGCTCCAGCCCCTCACTGTCTGCCAGCTCCCCAGCTGGCACAGCTCCCTTTCTCAAAGGACTGTTGTGATTGACAGCAGTCAGAATCTGGCCCATTGAGCCTCCCAGCCCTACATGGGCATGGCAAGCTGGTGCAAGGCATCTGCTCAGCAGCTTTACTTGTGCTGAGAGGTTTCACTCAGGAGTGGAAACCTTCCTGTGCCCAGGATTGGATGAAGCCTCTGGTTCTCCTCTGGCCCAAAGCTGTGTGCTGCTCACTCTCAACTGCATGGCTTAAGCACTTAAAGCAGCACAAAGGATAAAGCTCCTGGGAATTAATCAGCTTCACTGCAAAGCTGAGGTTCTATGAGAGGATCTCAATCCTTTGGTTCTCCAAAGGAAAAGCAGTGGGGGTCCCTGGCTGAGACCTGATGAAGATCCAACTTGCCCAACGTGTGAACAGTCTCAATCTGCAGAGTATCTGGTGATTAAAACTCTGTGTGTCTTCTGGAAGCAGAAACTACAACTGGCATCCCATCCAAAGAGGTGCCTCAGAGCTGGCTTATGGCAAGTGGCAGCTGGATAGGGCACCCCAAGCATGAGCATGGTCACAGTAGCAGCAAGAAACCAGAATTACTTCCCAATCTCCTGTGGATGTCATGTGTGGACCTTTAAAAATCATCTTCCCTGCAGCCAGCAGGGACATCTGCAAGTGGAACAGGTTGCTCAGAGCCCCAACCAACCTGACCTGGAATGGTTCCAGGGATGAGGCAGCTCCCACCTCTCTGGGCAACCTAACACAGGGTCTCACCACCCTCAGGGTCAAACATTTCTTCCTTCTCTCCAGTCTGAATCTGCCTCTTGGAGTTTAGAACCATCACCCCTTGCCCTGTCACAACAGGGCCTGCTCAGAAGTCTGTTCCTAACTTTCTGATTCACCCCTTTAAGCACTGAAAGGTTACCAGAAGGTCTTGGCTTAGGCCTGGGACACTGGCTTTGTGGTAGCTTCCATGGTCAAGGTATCACTGAGCTTACAATGGAGGTGGTTTAGTGGCAGTGGCTCAGCAGTAGTGATGGATTTGTGAGGTCTAGGTGAGCAGCTGGACTCGATGATCTCAGAGGTCTCTCCCAGTCTCAACAGTTCTATGATTCTGTGATATCATAGGGTCATAGAATGGCTTAAGTTGGAAGAGACATCAGAGATCATCTACACCAACCTCCCTGCCATGGGCACAGACACCTTTCAGCTAGACTTAGAATCAGTCAGGGTTGGAAGGGACCACAAGGATCAGCCAGTTCCAACCCCCCTGCCATGCCCAGGGACACCCTACCCTAGAGCAGGCTGCCCACAGCCTCAGCCAGCCTGGCCTCAAACACCTCCAGCCATGGGGCCTCAACCACCTCCCTGGGCAACCCATTCCAGCCTCTCACCACTCTCCTGCTCAACAACTTCCTCCTCACCTCCAGCCTCACTCTCCCCACCTCCAGCTTTGCTCCATTCCCCCCAGTCCTGGCACTCCCTGACAGCCTCAAAAGTCCCTCTCCAGCTTTTTTGTAGGCCCCCCTCAGGTCCTGGCAGGCCACAAGAAGGTCACCTGGGAGCCTCCTCTGCTCCAGCCTGCACAGCCCCAACTCTTTCAGTCTGTGCTCACAGCAGAGCTGCTGCAGCCCTCTGAGCATCCTCGTAGCCCTAACTCGATTGCTCAAGGCCTCACCTGACCTGTCCTTTTACACCTTCAGGGATGGGGCATCCACAACCACTCTGCCCAACCTACTGCAGAGCCTCACCACACTCTTACTGAAGAACTGATATGGCACCCCCAGGCTAGTCCATGAATACCCATGGAGTCTGTAGCCTGCGCACTGCCACGCTCTGCTGCATGATACACCTGGATGTACTGCTCCAGTTCAGAGCTGGCTCAGCACAGAGGCACCTCAGGCTGCAGGAGCCCTGTGTTAATGCACTTGGTGTCTTCTCCTAGGAGATAAGGAGGGTTGGAGACGCTGAGATACTTGTGAGGGTCGTACTTTAAATAGAGGAGTCTCCGAGCGGGGTGCTGAGCATTAAAAGGGTGTTGGAGTGCAATTCCAAAGCACCCAGCACCTTGTTTGCCCTCCTCTGCTTGTGTTTGGCTGATGTAGGCGTATTTTTGTTTCCCCTCACTTTTCCTGTCCTGTGTTGTCCCTTTTTTTCCCCTCCCCAGCAATGTTGACTGCTCCATCTGCTTATTTATCACCCGCCCTCCCAATCCGAATTTCAATTAGCAATCTGCTTTGTTTAGGTTTTGTTTTAAACAAGGCATTGAGAGCTCCAGCAAAGCTTTCAGACATCAAGCTGCTTGTAATGCAGCTGTTAAAGCTCTTCCATCATATCCATGAACAAAATGAATTCCATTGCTAGCAAGATGAGCCTGATAAATTAGGTTTAATCCTCCTCTGCCGCAGCAGATAGAAGGCACTTTGGTGAAGACAGAAAGATTCCGAAGGACTGAGGTGGAAAATGCTCTTTGCCCAGTGCCCTGGAGATGTTAAAGGAACTCAGACCTCATGGAGTGAGAAATAATTCATCCTGCAAGGGGAAAAGCTGTCCCTGGATTTCCTCACTGACTTCTAATCCTGACGCTTTGCTTTTACACCTGAAGAGCCAAGCAAGGGATGTGGAAGCAGAGAAGAGGGTAGCAGCGTCCTGAGCAAGGATGATAGGATGGCTTAGGTGGGAAGGGACCTCAGAGATCATGTCCTGTCTGTGACAGGAGCTCTGCAGAATGAGCAAGCTCAGCTGGATCTGTAGCAGTGAGAGTTGGTGATTCTCCCCCTCTACTCCGCACTGCTGAGACCCCACCTGGAGTACTGCATCCAGTTCTGGAGCCCCTGGGACAAGAGGGATGTGGAGATGCTGGAGAGTGTCCAGAGCAGGGCCAGGAGGATGCTGAGAGGGCTGCAGCAGCTCTGCTGTGAGCACAGACTGAAAGAGTTGGGGCTGTGCAGGCTGCAGAAGAGGAGGCTCCCAGGGGACCTTCTTGTGGCCTTCCAGGACCTGAGAGGGGGCCTACAAAAATGCTGGGGAGGGACTTTTGAGGCTGTCAGGGAGTGCCAGGACTGGGGGGAATGGAGCAAAGCTGGAGGTGGGGAGAGTGAGGCTGGAGGTGAGGAGGAAGTTGTTGAGCAGGAGAGTGGTGAGAGGCTGGAATGGGTTGCCCAGGGAGGTGGTTGAGGCCCCATGGCTGGAGGTGTTTCAGGCCAGGCTGGCTGAGGCTGTGGGCAGCCTGCTCTAGGGTAGGGTGTCCCTGGGCATGGCAGGGGGGTTGGGACTGGCTGCTCCTTGTGGTCCCTTCCAACCCTGCCTGATTCTGTGATTCTCTGATTTCAGCATGGCTGTGCCTGTGCAGCTCTTGTGTGTGGGAAGACCTAAGGAGTTTGGACTCTCATCTCTTTTATGTGATCAGGAGTTAGGAAGTTGATTCTGAGAGCCCCAAAGTGGAATTCTCTCCAAGTGGCAGTTAGTGCCATCTGCAGATCATAGAATGGCTCAGGTTGGAAGGGACCTCAGAGATCATCTACTGCAACCTCCCTGCCATAGGCAGGGGCACCTCTCAACCACATTTAGTTGTTCAATGCCTCATCCAACCTGGCCTTGAACACCTCCATGAAAGGTGCACCTACAGCCTCCCTGGGCAGCCTCTTCCAGTGTCTCACCACCCTCATACCAAAGAACTTCTTCCTAAGATCCAGTCTAAACCTACCCTCCCTCAGCTTCAAACCATTCCCCCTGAGAAGTCCCTCTGCAGCATTTCTGTAGGATCCCTTCAGCTACTGGCAGGCAGCTCTAAGGTCCTTCCAGAGTCTTCTCTTCTCCAGGCTGAACAATTCCAACTCCCTCAGCCTATCCTCACAGCAGAGGTGCTCCAGGTCTTTGATCATCTTTGTGGCCTCCTCTGGACTCCAACATTTCTGTGTCCTTCTTATGCTGGAGACATCAGAACTGGATGCAGCGCTCAAGGTAGGGTCTCAGAAGAGCAAAGGCAAAGAATCACTTCTCTTGACCTGCAGACCACACTCAATCCCCTGATAGTCGCTGTGGTTTGCAGCTCCATCTGCACTGCAGGTTCCTCAAGCTCTGGATTTCACTCCCTAGGGTCTCTCACAGAAGGCCTTCTCCAGGCTGCCTGCATCGCAGTGAGGTTGGGTTTGACTCCAAGCCTGACACCATAAACCACTTCAACACCCTGTCAGTAAGGTATGTGACTAGATCACAGTAGTTTGTGACTAAAATGAAGCTGGTGCTGAAGTTCTCAGCTGAATAGATGAGTTCCCCTGTACTCAACACTGCTCAGGCCACACCTTGAGTGCTGTGTCCAGTTCTGGGCTCCTCAATTCAAGAGAGATGTTGAGGTGCTGGAAGGTGTCCAGAGAAGGGCAGCAAGGCTGGGGAGGGGCCTGGAGCACAGCCCTGTGAGGAGAGGCTGAGGGAGCTGGGAGTGTGCAGCCTGCAGAAGAGGAGGCTCAGGGCAGACCTCATTGCTGTCTGCAGCTACCTGAAGGGAGGCTGTAGCCAGGTGGGGTTGGGCTCTGCTGCCAGGCAGCCAGCATCAGGACAAGAGCACACAGCCTCAAGTTGTGCCAGGGGAAGTCTAGGCTGGATGTTAGGAGGAAGTTGTTGTCAGAGAGAGTGATTGGCATTGAAATGGGCTGCCCAGGGAGGTGGTGGAGTCACTATGCCTGGGGGTGTTCAGGAAAAGCCTGGATGAGGCACTTAGTGCCATGGTCTGGTTGACTGCATAGGGCTGGGTACTAGGTTGGACTGGATGATCTTGGAGGTCTCTTCCAACCTGGTTGATTCTGTTCTATTCTAGTTGCCAGTGCTATAATTTAGCCCTTATAAACACCAGTACTCCACCTCAGTGACAATCCACCTCCTGGCACTGCAGGCAATGGAAGCCCAACCCCATGGGTCAAGGAGTGGATGCTCTGTACCCTGGGCAGACTGTTCTCCAGGGTGTTAGGAGATTCCCTCCTGCTTGCCAAAGTGGTTTTGTTATGTGTCCCCTTCCAGCACACTGTGGGTGCTGAGAGTTCATCCCTTCTGTGGGTTGGGTGGGCCTGGGAAAAGCCACTTCTGCTGCTCTGTGAGCGGGAGGCCAGACCAGAGGAAGAAAGGAAGGGCAGAAGGTAAGAAGAGTCTACAGAAGCTGGGAGCTATTGGCTGTATGAGGTTCAATGAGTGCATCCTGCACTTAGGTACCAGCAACCCCATTGACATTCGTGGCTTGGAACAGAGTGGCTGGAAAGATGCCTGGTGGAGAATGAGCTGGAGATGTTGGCTAACAGCCAGCTGAAGATAAGCCATTGAGGGGCCTTGGCTGGAGCGTGTCCAAAGAAGGGCAATGAAGATGCTGGAGGGTCTGGAGCACAGGTCTGGAGGAGCAGCTGAGGAACTGGGGTTGTTTAGTCAGGAGATAAACCGAGCTGCAGAGAGACCTTCTGGCTCTCTACACCTCCCTGAATGGAGGCTGGAGTCAGGTGGGAGTTGATCTCTTCTCCCACGGAACAAGAGGAAACAGCCTCAAGTTGCACCAGGGGAGGTTTAGGTTGGACGTGAGGAACAATTTTTCTCCCAACACGGTTGTCAAGCCCTGGAGCAGACTCTGCAGAGCAGTGGTGAAGTCCCCATCCCTGAGGGGTTCCAGAGCCGCGGAGATGTGGTGCTGAGGGACCTGTTTTAGCGGTGGCTTAGCAATGCTGCGGTAACAGCTGACCTTACAGGTCTCTCCCATTTGAACAACTCCATCATCCTACAGCTCCATGTGGCCGCTGTGCACTCTGACCCGCCACTCGCTTTGCCGCCCGAGGCCGACATGCCCTGCCCAGCCTTCCGTGCCGCCCGCCCCCGCCGTGCCCCGACCCCTGCCGTGAGCTGCCGGCAGGCCTCAGCCCGGGCGGCCACCGCGGCTGGCCCCGCCCCCGGGCGGCCCGCAGCCAATGAGCGGCGGGGGCGGGGCGGGGCGGGCGCGTGCCGCTCTGTATAACGCGTCTCCCGGCAACGGCCGCTACGTCACTTCCTGGGGAGCCGCCGCGAGGCGCCGCTGGCGCGCGGCTAGGTGGAGCGGAGTGGACGGTGCCGACCGGGGCAGTGCCTGCGGGCGGGTCGGGGCTGCGACGGGGCAGGCCGGTCCTGCCCGCTCCTAGCCCGGCGCGATGAGCGCGGAGCTAGACGGCGTGTCGGTGCACTCCTCATCCTCGTCGTCGGGCTCGCTGGGCTCGGCGGCGGGACCGGCTCCGCGGCCGCTGTCGGCTAACGTGCGGCGGCTGCACCAGGCGCTGACGGCGCTGCTGAGTGAGGCGGAGCGGGAGCGCTTCATCCTCTGCCTCAATGCCTACCACGGCCGCCGCAACGTCTGCGACCTGGTGCGCTCCCTCCGTGCTCTCCTCGACGGACCCCGCCGCCGGCAGCTCCTGCCGCTGCTCCGCCTCGTCCTGCCCCGCTCCGACCAGCTCCTCTTCGACCAGTATACTGCTGAGGGGCCCTACTTGCCGCCGCCCGGCCGGCCCCCGCCTGCCCCGACCCCGCCGCCGGTGATCCCCGGTGAGCTGCGGCAGGTGACCCTGCGGCGGAGCAAGGCCCACGAGGGTCTGGGCTTCAGCATCCGCGGCGGGGCCGAGCACGGCGTCGGTATCTACGTGTCCCTGGTGGAACCGGGCTCCCTGGCCGAGCGTGAGGGGCTGCGCGTCGGCGACCAGATCCTGGGGGTCAACGGCAAGTCTCTGGACAGGGTGACCCACGCCGAGGCTGTAAAGGTGAGCCGGCTCCGGACCGGGCTCCGGCTGCTGTGCCTCCCATCCTGCCGCGGCTCGGGCTCCGCTTCACCCGCGCCCCGTCCTGAGCTCCGCTGCAACGTTGTCCCGCGGTTCGTTCCCCGTGCGCCACGTCCCGCTTCGCCCCTTCGAGCCGGTGGCTCTGCGTGTGTATATCCCACTCCCTGCTTTCCTCTCTCCTCCTTTTCCCGATGTTGCCTCCGTGCGCCCCGTCCAGCTTCGTCCTCTCCCGCTGCGGCAGCTGTTCCTTCCCGCTGTAGCCGGTGGTACGCCAGCCCATGGGTCCCCCCTCTCCGGAACCGCGGCGGTGGAACCTGCAGCCCTTTCACGAAGCCTATGCCGGGTTTGCATTGAGCCGGGGAGATCGCCCCGCCGGCGTACGGGCAGCAGCAGCGAAGTTTCCGGTGCCGATAACGATGCCTGCCGGTGGCACGGCTAGTAGCGAGCTGCCAGGCTCAGGCTGGCATCAGCCGCAGCTCCGGACGTGGTAGGTTCGTCCCTTTAATGCTAGGCGATAGTTTCTTTTTATCACCGCGTCTGTGAAACGCAGCGCTGCTGGTTTTTGCCTTCTGCTCACTCTGGGAGGTTCGTGGAAGTTGGGAATCTGCTTGAGCAGACTTTTGAGTCAGGTACTTCAACCTCTAGACCACGTTTTCTTCCCCCCAAAGTAGGGAAACTGAGGCACGGAGAAGCAGATCAATCCCCCTACATCCCTCTCCCCAGGAGCGCACAGTGCCCGAGGCAGGAGCCGATCCCACATCCCTCTGTGTCGGGGGAGAAGGAGAACAGTTACACAACCAGAGTGTCCCCAGCGTTTCCCGCAGCACGTTTCTAGCCCTGGAGACCTGTTGCACGTAGCAGCAGGGGTGCTATTTGTGCCAGCTGCCTTGTAAGACTAGATGGGGCACCCCCATAAACTGGGGGGGTTTCACCTAAAGCTCAGGATTTTAAAGCAAAATCGACGTTTGAGCCACCCAAACCATGCAGAGAGAGGATCTTGTGGCTGCTGGGCGCAGCCTGAGCTGTTCCTGTGGCACAGCAGCACCGGACACGCACCTTTTTTCAGCTGCACTTCGTAGGCAGCGGGCAGAGAGCTGGGATCTGGGGTGGCACAAGACTGATGGGTAGCTGTTTGCCTTTTAATTCTGCTGTGATAAGCTCAGGAGCTTCTGTTGGCAGCCTGCTCCGTGTGCTGCGTTCATCTTGCAGGGCTCTGAGCAGCGTCCTCGCTATCAGCCTGCATCCTCCATTCCACTGCCCCCAGGACAGGGCATGTCTTCCAGGTCGGAAAGGAGTCCGTGGGTATCTGAGAGCAGAGAAAAGATTTGTAGCTTATTTTTTACTGCCTAATGAGAGAAAAGCAGTGGTGGAAGCTTTGGGGAGTCAGACTGCAGTTCTGTACCCTGAAGACTGGTCGGGGTGGGGGGGGAAAGCCTCCTGTATTTTAGCAGTGGTAGTGGGATGGGTAGAAACCAGGTGTCAGGAGTGCTGTGGTCTCTTCAGTGACTTCATCTCAAATTCAGCCCACTCTGCTAGGTAATTCACATCGCTTTGTCTGTTCTCTAATGTGCTTGATGCCTTTTAGACTATTAATACTGAGGGAAACAAAATGCTTCCTGCACAGAAATAGTTCCTGTAGGACGTGGTTTGCCTGGGGGTTGCTCTGTGGCAAGAGCTGTGCACTTGTTAATGTGATCCTGATAAAAAGGAGAACCTTAATTGTCTGCTTGCCAGCTGAACTTCTTTGAAGATCAGTTTGATCACACATTCAGCTGTGCTGACATCTTCCAGAGCACCTGACCCTCCTGTTACACCTGGGAAGGGTTTATGACCCCCATAGAGGTGGTAGGAACACTCTGGAAGAGTCGCAGTGATCTGCAGTAGTGCTGTGCAAGTTCCTCTGGAGCTGTTGAAGTTAAGCAAGTGCTAATTTGTCCTCTCATGCTGCATTTGGAATGGGAGGGAAGGAGTAGATGGTGTGCAAGGGGGTGGAAATGAAGAGTAGATCACATTTGGTGATGCTAAAGAGCAATCTTTGGAGCATTTCCCTGGGGCTGAGTTACAAATACCTCAGCTCAATGTTTTGGACATCGTGCAGGGTGTCAGAGCTGCAGGGACAAGAGGTAGTGGTGATGTACAAGGTACAACCCCGTGTTCTCTGCTTCCACTGGACACCTGCGATCTCTGTCTCCATCTCAATGTGTCAGCAGCTCCCTGGAGGCCTCTGTCTGGGCTTTTTGAGCAGATGCAAGCCTTGTTATGCCCTAATATCCTCACTGGTGTCTGTTGGGCTGCTTTGTAGTGGGTCGGTGGAGAGAAACATTGGATAAAGAGGCTTGTACCAGAGCTGAGTTTGGTCCATAAGCGTACCCTGCTCTGGGCATCACATACAGGGAGCAAGGAGAAGGTGAGCAGAGAGAGACTTGCTTCACACAAACCCACGGCTGTGTAGCTCTCCCAAACGCTGCCTGCCTGCTTTGGAGGAGTAGATGTGGTGAGCTGTCTCTGTCAGAAGCTGTCTGATTGAAGCACAGCTCCCATTCCTGTCTGAGCAGGAGCTGACTTCCCTGCTGCACTTCCATCTTGCCTGTCCTGCAGCAAGCAGCTGTCTGTCCGGGGCAGCACTGCTGTTCATCGTATGCAGATCGCGTTGTGAGAGTTGTCAAAGCTCCTTCTCCAGGGCATAAGGCGATTGTGGAGCTCAGGAAGGCTCAGCCACTGCTGGCCTGGCCTGCTCCCAGGCACATCACTCTGTCCAGGGTGAGCATGACAAACTTGCTTACTGAACTGAGATCAAGTTTCTCTCTGCCAGGGTGATGCCCAGCTGTGAATGCAGGCAGCAGAGCAGTTGTTCAGAGAGAGCAATGAATGAATCCACATTCTTGACTTGCTCCAGCAGCCTCAAAGGGCACTCACAGAGTCGTAGAACTGCTTGGGTTGTAAAAACTCTCTGAAATCATCCAGTCCAACCATTGACCTAACACCACCATAGCTATTAAACCATGTCCCAGAGTGCTGTGTCCACATTTTTCCTGGACATCTCCAGGGATGAGGGGATTCCACCTCCCTGGGCAGCCTGTTCAGTCCCTGACTGCTCTTGCAGCAAAGAAATTTTTCCTAATCTCCAACCTAACCCTTCCCTGGCACAATTTCAGGTCATTTCCTCTCATTCTATCTCCTGACACTAGGGAGAAGAGACCAGCCCTCAGCTGGCTTTGACCTCTTTATCAGGGAGCTGTAGAGAGCAATGAGGTCTCCCCTCAGCCTCCTTTTCTCCAGGCCAAACAACCCCAATTCTCTCAGCTGCCTTTCTCCAGACCCTTCACCATCTGCTTTGCCCTTTTCTGGATCTGCTCCAGCCCCTCAATGGCCCCAAAACTGAACCCAGGATTCACCCAGCAGTTACTGCATCCAGTGATGCTGACTTGGTTGCCCCCTTCTCACGTGTGTGTGGCTGTGCAAGAGTATCCCAGCCATTTCCAGCTCTTTCCTCTGGGAAGAGAGAGACTGACTATGGGGTAGGAGCAATTTCTGTCTTCTGCCTTCTGTTGCAGGCGTTGCTCAGAGCTGTGATGTACCAAAAGCATGGCACTAGCTGAAAACTGGAACAGCACTGGGAAAGAGAGCAGATGTCCTGCATGTTGTCCTAGCTGGAAGCTGCCTGTTCCCCTGGGCCCAGTGCAGTGGGGTCTGGAGATCTTTGAGTGTAAATTAAAAAGTGGAATCCTGACTTAAAGGGCAAGATTACCCAAGCACTCCAAATCAATTCACTTAACAACCAGCTTTTAACCTTTCTGTGAGTAGCAGAGTGTTCTGCCTTGTCTGCTTCATGCTCGTTGCTCTGGTGCAAATCCCAATTAAGTGACTCCAGTACCGGTACAGCTCTGTCAGTCCAGCATTCAGGATGGCACTTGAGCAAAAGATCATTGTCCTGTGAGGTATGGTGGAAGCAAGTTTGTGTTATCTGCTCACATGAGACCCCCACCTGCAGTACTGCATCCAGTTCTCATGCCCCCTGAATGAGAGAGGCAAAGAAATGTTGGAGCAGGTCCAGAGGAGGCCACAGAGATGATCAGAGAGCTGTAGAACCTCCCCCGTGGGGACAGGATGGGAGAGTTGGGGCTGTTCAGCCTGCAGAAGAGAAGACTCCAGGGAGACCTTAGAGGAGCCTGCCAGTACCTGAAGGGGCTCCAGGAGTGCTGGAGAGGGACTTTTGACAAGGGCTGGGAGTGCCAGGATGAGAGACAATGGCTTTGAGTTGGGAGAGGGCAGCTTTGGAGTGGAAATTAGGAAGAAATTCTTTCCAGTGAGGGTGGTGAGACACTGGCACAGGTTGCCCTTGGAGGTTATGGATGCCCCCTCCCTGGAAGTGGTTGAGACTGGGCTGGAGGAGGCTTTGAGCAACCTGCTCTAGTGGGAGGTGTCCCTGCCTGTGGCAGAAGAATTGAAACTGGATAATCTTCAAGGTCCATTCCCACTGTTCTGTGTTTCTATGAATCATGTTTTCAGAGCTCACTTGGCATGCAGCAGCCCTGCTATGCAGTACATAATTGATATCATAGCAGTTTGTATTGATGAGCTGTAATATTTTGTCCAGAGCAGCTAAAATTGAGATGCTTCTGGGTTTAGATCATCAGAACGTTACACAGGGAGATCTTTTTCCTCTACTCAGGAGTTTGCATTAAACTTGCACTCACTTTCTCCCCCACCACTTACTTGTGTTACCTTGCAGTAGTTTTTTATGTCCTTTAAGTTGTTTACAGAGGAAGGAAATAGGAGGAAGTGGAAAGTCTCATGACTGATGGCCAGTGGAGGTGGTGAAGGGTCTAGAGCACAAGTCCTGTTAGGAGCAGCTAAGGGATCTGGGCTTGTTCAGCCTGAGGAAAAGGAGGCTGAGGAGAGACCTCATTGCCCTCTGCAACTCCCTGAAAGGAGATTGGAGCCATGTGGGGGTTGTTTTCTTCTCTGTAGTAACCAGCAATAGGCCTGAAATTGCACCAGGGGAAGTTTAGGTTGGATGTGAGGGACAATTCCTTCCCCCAGAAGGTTGTCAAGGCTGAGCAGTGGTGGAGGGGCTTAAAAGCTGTGGAGATGTGATGCTGAGGGACATGTTTTAGTGGTGAGCTGGCAGTTAATGGTTGGATTGATCTTCAAGGTCTCTTCCAGTCTGAACAATGCTGTGATTCCCCATTGAGTGTTTGGCTTAATGAGCTCCACCAGCCTCAAACGAGCTGCACTGACTCCACCGTTTGCCCTGCTGTGCCTTTCTGTTTGTGTTGACAGCTGAGTAAACCCAGATAAGCTTGATGAAAACCACCAAACACAGCCGAATTTGCATGCCCTGGTCTGGGGGAGCAAGGCTCTTTGCTCTGGGTGTAAAGCTGTGCTGGCTTTGCACTGGGTTTGTTCTGAAAGGACTGGGCTAGACTCATAGAATGGTCTGGATTGGAAAGGGCTTCTGAAGGTCATCCAGCCCAACTGCCCCTGCAGTCAGCAGGGACATCCTCAACTAGATCAGGTTGCCCAGAGCCCTGTCGAACCTCGCTTTGAATATCTCTAGTTCGAGTCTACTGTCTTGGATCCTTCAGAGTGACATGGAAGGAAGCTGTGGGGTTTGTTGCAGGCATGGTGAGGCTAGGGGGAAGGCTGATGATGAGGCAGGTCTGTTAGTGCCAAGGCAAGGGGCTCCAGCAGCAGGCTTCACTGATTCTCCTGCTGAAGGCTGGTCGGCAGCGCTGGGGTTCGCAGCTTGGGCACAGGCTGATTGCTCAGAGGATTCGGTCCTTCCAAAGCAGCCTCTCCATTTCCTGCTCCTGTAGGGCCAAGTGAGCATTAAAACATGATTAAAAGGAGATTCCTGATGTTTTTCTAGTCTATTCATTTGGACTTTGATGACTGCAAGCAAGGTGATCTCTGCAGAGACCGTAACACTTCCTAGGAGGCAGAAAAGGCTCCAGCTGCTTGTGTGCCTGTGGTACTGCTGCAAGACCACTGAGAAATGACAAAAGATATGTGCAGCCCTGAGCCTCAGAAGCATATTTAGAGCAAATTTACTTTGCAGGCAGCTTACAAGAAAGCAAATTTCATTTTGTTGTTTCTTGTGATACCCAATTAATTGATTATCGTTATCTGAGGCTGCTTATATGCTGTAGTCAGTAATCATCACTGCTGTACAGGCATGGGAGCAGCCCGTGGGAGTGGATGCAGCCTGCTTTCTTTGGTTGCTTTTTAACCCTTCTGAGTACATAGAATTGTGGACATGAGCCAGCAATGGGCATTTGCAGCCCAGAAAGCCAATGGCATTCTGGGCTGTATCAAAAGAAGTGTGGCCAGAGATGGAAAGAGGGGATCCTGCCCCACTCTGCTCTGGGGAGATCTCACCTCAGTGTTGTGTCCAGATCTGGGGCCCTCAACACAGGGAGGAATGGACTTGATGGAGTAGGTCCAGAGGAGGCCATGAAGATGATCAGAGGGCTGGAGGGACTCTTTAGAAGGGCCTGTGGTGGTAGGACAAGGGGCAATGGTTTGAAACTGGAGCAGGGGAGATTTAGGTTGGACATTAGGAAGAAGCTCTTTGTTCTGAGGGTGGTGAAGTACTGGGACAGGTTGCCACCATCCCTGGAGACATCTCCTAGCTGCAGACACCTTCTAGCTGGAGATGTCCCTGCTGTCTGCAAGGTGAGGGTGGACAAGATGACTTTGAGAGTCCCTTCCAACTGAATGCAATCTGGAATTGTGATTCTGTGTATCACACAGTCGTGGCTGGGATGAATGAGGAGTTGATCCCCTGATTCTCTGAAGGTATTGGGCTGCTCCTTCAAAAGCCTGTTTGATTCTCTGTCTCTTTATTTTTAGAAGTCACTAGCTGATCCAGAGCCTAGAAAGCTCTGCCTTTCCTGAGGGATCTCAGGTAGCTGAAGCATGGAGAAGAAAGATATGAGTAGCATCTACCCTGATAGTTACAATCATGACCTGTTCCTTGGTCCTCTGGGTCTGCTTAGAAACAAAAGAAGCCCCAGAACTGCACAAACCAAATCCTTACAACTCGAAACAGCAGAGCTGTGCAATGCCACAGGCTTCTGCTCTGCAAAGAGGAGGCAGCTGAGCTCCGAGGGAAAGGGAGGAAAGCATCAAGCCACCAGGATCTCCCTCTAGGAAAAAGGGAGAGGGAAAAGGATCGCTCTTGAACTTGGAGCTATCTGCATTTCAAATAGGTTTTAATGCTGCTGTAAGGGAAGGGGTGATGGCAGTGCCAGTGTAGATCTGGCAGGTGATGTTCTTGGTTTCACAGGCAGATCTGATGACACAGTGGAGCAGGCTCAAGTGCTGGGACTTCACCTGGTGTTGAGGGCTTGACTGTGGGGCTGAGGGGTGATGCTCTGTGGTCACTGTGATCAAATTCCTTTCACGTGTGACTTGGAGCGGGCTGAACCTGCACAGAGAGACAGCATCAGTGGGAATGTTGGTTCAGCTGTTAGGCTGGAGTAAGGAGCAAGTTATGTTTGCTACTCTGCCACTGATTTCCCTCAGTGGGCAAGTTATTTAGTCATCTGTTTCCCTTCATTACCCCAGCAAATCACAATCAGTCCTAATGAAATCAAATGACATTATACTGATGGGAAAGATTAGAATGAGGTCCTTAATCTCTCCTCTTCTCATAATGCAAGGATGAGAGCACTTGGCATTGGTACTGGACTTGTTCATCAGGCTTGGTATTGTTAGGCCATCCTTGAGCTCTTGGAGCATAAACATTATTTAGTGGGCTCCTGGTAAATAAACACTTTTTGCCTCAGAGAAACTGCTCAGATAGCCCCAAAGATTAAAAACCTCCTCTCCTCCAGGTGCCCATTAGAGGAAAACAAAAGCATCAGTGTGCAGCAGAACTGGTGGCTTCACAGATCTTTGTTCCTCTGTCCTCAGGGAAGACAATGGATTTTCTTGACACCTCCTTCAATGCCACATCTGCTGGGAGAATTATTCAGCTCTAAATCCCCCTCTCCTAAACTGACAATGCAGCTGCTAAAACGATTTGGCTTAGCTGCCTTTGACTGGGCGCTCTCTGAATTCTCCTTGTCGTAGGCCACCAAGTGCTTAGCAAATGCAAGTGAAGCAAGGTCCTGGGAAGCCTGGAGGAGCTCTGTCCTTGCCAGCTGCTTGATGCTGGACTTGCAGAGTGCATCTGAGCCTGTTGGGGTGGGATGTGCTAGCAGGGAAGGAGCTGTGCTTCGAGCAGGCACTGGCTGGGTGTCACAGAACCATGGAACGGTTAGGGGTTGGAAGGGACCTCTGAAGATTGAGTGCAACCTCCCTGCCAGAGCAGGATCACCAGGGGCAGGTCACACAGGAATGCATCCAGGTGGGTCTTGAAGTCTCCAGAGATGAAGAATCCACCACCTCTCTGGGCAGCCTGCTCCAGTGCTCTGCCACCCTCACAGTAAAGAACTACTTCTCATGTTGATTGGAACCTCCTGTGTTCAAGTTTGTGCCCATTACTG
Source organism: Tricholaema leucomelas (assembly GCA_013400475.1). NCBI lineage: Eukaryota > Metazoa > Chordata > Aves > Piciformes > Lybiidae > Tricholaema lacrymosa > Tricholaema leucomelas. Next base: position 241,398 of record WAAF01017797.1, read on the forward strand.
CTCATCTTTGAGTGCTGTGTCCAGGTCTGGGCTCCTCAAGTCAAGAGAGATGTTAGATACTGCAACGTGTCCAGAGAAGGGCAGCAAGGCTGTGGAGGGGCCTGGAGCACAGCCCTGTGAGGAGAGGCTGAGGGAGCTGGGGGTGTGCAGCCTGCAGAAGAGGAGGCTCAGGGCAGAGCTCATTGCTGTCTGCAGCTCCCTGAAGGGAGGCTGTAGCCAGGTGGGGTTGGGCTCTGCTGCCAGGCAAGCAGCAACAGAAGAAGGGGACACAGCCTCAAGTTGTGCCAGGGCAGGTCTAGGCTGGATGTTAGGAGGAAGTTGTTGTCAGAGAGAGTGATTGGCATTGGAATGGGCTGCCCAGGGAGGTGGTGGAGTTGCCATCCCTGGAGTTATATCATAGAATGGTTTAGGTTGGAAGGGACCTCAAGGATCATCCAGCTCCAACCTCCTGCCATAGGCAGGGACAGTTCAAGACAAGTCTGGATGGGACACTTAGTGCCATGGTCTGGTTGATTGGCTAATGGTTGCCTGGGTGCTGGACTGGACTGGATGATCTTGGAGGTCTCTTCCAACCTGGTTGATCCTGTCACTGGGGAAGAGTCTGGCCCCATCTTCCTGTCACTCACCCCTCAGATATTTGTAAGCATTGACGAGATCTTCCCCTTCTCCAGGCTAAGCAGCTCCAGCTCTCTCTCCTCAGGAGAGGTGCTGCAGTCCCCTCAGCATCCTTGTGGCCCTGTGCTGGACTCTGTCCTAGGCACTTAACCAAGTGCCTTGCTCATTTCTCCTCGCCAATTCCTTCAGAGCAAGTTTTCCCACCAGATAATGACTGGATCTGGACACTCTGGGTTTGGTGATGGGTCTCAGGATACCTGTAGCCTTTGCTTGCTGTGGAGTGGAAAGAGAGGACAAGAGGATCTGGTTTTGCCTCGTACACCCCCACTGCAGACTGCACCAAAAGAGCTTTCCAGGCTTGCACTGAGGTAAAGCTTTGGGAAGTCTTCTGCTGGTTTCAAATCTGTGCTGTCCCCCAAGGGATCCAGTGGGCAGTGACCAGCTTTGGGGTGGTGGGAGGTGACAGAGCTGAAGCAGGCATGGGGGTGTCAGCCCTTGGAGGAGTTAGGGAGAGGGCCCTGAAGCTAAGATTTCATTTGCCCTTTCCAGGTGAAGGGGATGTGGGCTTACCGATGCCTTGGGGGCTAAATGTGTGCAATCACCATAATCATGCATCAATTAGCATATATTTGCATAAATGTCACTACTTGAAAGCCAAACTGCTGTCACCTTTGCCTTGCTGAGAGGGGGAGAGGTTGGATTGTGCCTCCTGTAATTCCCATCTCTCTTCCTGACAGGCCATTTCCCCCCTCTGCGTTCCCTGTGCCATGTTACCCGCTGCTTCCCTCCCTGGTTCCTCTCTCCCAACACTCCATCTGGAGTGCCTGCACTTCCCCCTCACCCCTCCTGCTGTTTCTCTCTCCACCTGCCTCTGCATCAGCTTTTTTTTCTCCTAGCAAGTGTTTGTTCCTGCCTGCCCAGCCACATGTGCTCCTCACGCAGGCAGTGCAGATGAGTCCTGGTTGCTCTGCACGGCAGCATTCCTTGGCCTTTGGAAGGCAAGGCAGGGAGGGGACACTCTTGATCCAAAGCCTTTTACCTGCACTCTGGAGCAGAGAGAGTCTCTCCATGTGCATTCATGCAGCATCTGGCAAACCTGGCCTTGACCAAGGTGTGTAGTGGGAGCTGGAATAGCCTTTTTATGAGTCTTGCCTGCAGAGGATCCCTGGATCAAGCCTTTGGAGGCAGGTAGGCATGGAATCATGGAAAGGTTTGCCTTGGAAAGGACCTTTTAAAGGTCATTTAGTCCAACCACCCTGCAACTAAAGCAGAGAGGTCATTGAATACGTGTCCCTGGAGGTGTTCAAGGCCGGGCTGGATGAGGCTCTAGACAGCCTGATCCAGTGTGAGGTGTCCTTGCCTATGGCAGGGGGGTTGGAACTGGCTGATCCTTGTGGTCCCTTCCAACCCTGACTGATCCTGTGATTCTTGGAGGTGTGTCTAAGCCTGACCAGGAATGGTTCCAGGGATGTGCCACCCACCACCTCTCTGGGCAACTTGGGACAGGGTTTCACCACTCTCAGGGTCAAAAAGCTCTTCCTTACATGTAGTCTGCACCTCCCCTCTGCCTGTGTCTTCTGCTCTGTCCTTTTCCCTGACCGAGGAACCCTTCAGCTGATGTGGCTCCGTCAGCATCCCTGTGTGAGGTCTGCCAGTCCTGCTCCTCTGCTCCACAGCAGACCTAAGGACCCTCATCATTCCCACTGGCATTGAGATGATTTTACTCAATCTGCCTTGAGCCCACAAGCTTCAAACCACCCGAGTCCAGCAGGAACACCCCAGGAGAGCTCAGGCAATAGTGGTTTGACAAACTTCTGCAAACCCTTCCCTCCGTGGTGCTGGAGCAGGCTCCAAAAGCTGCCTCTGCCTCCCTCCTGTGGTACCTCTGCATTTCTTCCCCTTTTGTTTTTTTGCAGCTTTCCTTTTTCCCAAGTCTGTGCCTTCCTTTTTTACTTCTTTTTGAGGGGAGTGGGACACTTGATTGAAAACTGCATGGTGGTCCTGTGCTTGATAACCTCCACCCTGACCTCAGCAGCTCACAAATGGAGCGAGCACTTGGCCACCCCTGAGCTGAGCAGCCCCAGAAGCCAAACCAGCTCTGCCCAGGTCTATCACTGCTGGGGGGGAAAGAAAAGGCAGCTTCTGTCTGTGGCAAGAAGGAGGATGGCTCATGGTTAGTGATAACCTCCACCCTGACCTCAGTGGCTCACAAATGGAGCAAACACTTGGCCGCTTGTGAGCTGAGCAGCCCCAGAAAGCCAAACCAGCTCTGCCTGAGTCTATCACTGCTGGGGTAGGGGTGGGGGGAAGAAAAGGCAGTTTCTGTCTGTGACAAGGAGGAGGATGGCTCATGATAACCTCCACCCTGACCTCAGTGGCTCACATATGGAGTGAGCACTTGGCCACTTGTGAGCTGAGCAGCCCCAGAAAGCCAAACCAGCTCTGCCCAGGTCTATCACTGCTGGGGGGGGGGAAAGAAAAGGCAGCTTCTGTCTGTGGCAAGGTGGGGGATGGCTTATGGTTAATGCTGCTTGTATCAAAGTGAGCTCTGCCCACTAACAGGATGAATTGGAATAGATTGCTCATTTCATTAGTGCCAAAGGTAAGTGAGTGGGCTGGATCCCTACGAGAGGCAGATTTGATTCTGGCTGCCAGCAGAACACTGGTGATTAATTGCCATTGATTTCTACCATCCCTCTTCCTGCTTGGACTGGGGCAGGGGGGAGGGAGTTTTTCAGGCCTTAGAAGATGCTTTTATACAGCCAGCAACCAACCTTTCAGTTGCCTTCAAAGTGGGAAGAACAAGGGGAAAAAGAATTAGGAAGAAATTCTTTACAGTGAGGTGCTGGCACAGGTTGCCCAGGGAGGCTGTGGATGTGCCCTCCCTGGAGGTGTTCAAGGCCAGGTTGGATGAGGCCTTGAGTGAGCTGGGCTGGTGGGAGGTGTCCCTGCCCTGTGTTCAGGTTTGGGGCTCAGTCCAAGAAGAGCATTGAGGTGCTGGAGTGGGTCCAGAGAAGGGCAACAAAGCTGGTAGAGGGTGTGGAGAATGGAATAGAATCAGCCAAGTGGGAGACCTCCAAGCTCAACCAGCCCAACCTAGCACCCAGCCCTGGCCAAGCAACCAGACCATGGCACTAAGTGCCCCAGCCAGGCTTGGCTTCAACACCTCCAGGCACCGCGACTCCACCACCTCCCTGGGCAGCCCATTCCAATGCCAATCACTCTCTCTGCCAACAACTTCCTCCTAACATCCAGCCTAGACCTCCCCTGGCACAACTTGAGACTGTGTCCCCTTGTTCTGTTGCTGCTTGCCTGGCAGAAGAGCCCAACCCCACCTGGCTACAGCCTCCCTTCAGGTAGCTGCAGACAGCAATGAGCTCTGCCCTGAGCCTCCTCTTCTGCAGGCTGCACACCCCCAGCTCCCTCAGCCTCTCCTCACAGGGCTGTGCTCCAGGCCCCTCCCCAGCCTTGCTGCCCTTCTCTGGACACCTTCCAGCACCTCAACATCTCTCTTGAATTGAGGAGCCCAGAACTGGACACAGCACTCAAGGTGTGGCCTGAGCAGTGCTGAGCACAGGGGCAGAAGAACCTCCCTTGTCCTGCTGCCCACACTGCTCCTGAGCCAGCCCAGGATGCCATTGGCTCTGCTGCCCACCTGGGCACACTGCTGGCTCCTGTTCAGCTCCTCTCTACCAGCACTTCCAGGTCCCTCTCTGCCTGGCTGCTCTCCAACCATTGTTCCCAGCCTTTAGCACTGCTTGGGGGTTGTTGTGGCAGGGATGGTAAGGAGCAGCTGAGGGAATTGGGGTGGTTTAGTCTGGAAAGAGGAAGCTGAAGGGAGACCTCATTGCTCTCTACAGCTCTCTAAAAGGAGGTTGAAGCGGAGTGGGAGTTGGTCTCTTTTCCTTAGTATACGGTGATAGAACAAAAGGAAATGGTCTGAAATTGTGCCAGGGGAGGTTTAGATTTGAGGTTAGGAAAAAATTCTTTGCTGCAAGAGTGGTCAGACATTGGAACAGGCTGCAACGAGGCTGGGGAGAGGCATCGAGCACAGCCCTACGAGGAGAGGCTGAGGGAGCTGGGGGGGTGCAGCCTGCAGAAGAGGAGGCTCAGGGCAGACCTTATTGCTGTCTACAGCTACCTGAGGGGTGGTTGTAGCCAGGAGGAGGTTGCTCTCTTCTCTCAGGCAGCCAGCACCAGAACAAGAGGACACAGCCTCAAGCTGTGCCAGGGGAAATTTAGGCTTGAGGTGAGGAGAAAGTTCTTCACTGAGAGAGTCATTGGCTACTGGAATGGGCTGCCCAGGGAGGTGGTGGAGTCGCCGTCCCTGGAGCTGTTCAAGGCAGGATTGGACGTGGCACTTGGTGCCATGGTCTAGCCTTGAGCTCTGTGGTAACAGCTTGGACCTGATGATCTATGAGGTCTCTTCCAACCTTGGTGATGCTGTGATACTGTGTGGTGGAGTCCTCATTCCTGGAGGCATTCAAGAGCTGTGTGGCTGTGGCACCTTGGGACATGGTTTAATGGCCATGGTGGTGCTGGGTTGGTGGTTGGACTGTCATCTTTGGGGGCTTTTCCAACCAAAACAATTCTAGGGTTCTATCTTTAAGGTCTCTTCCAACCCATGATTCTCTGGAAGCACTGGAGGAGGCTTTCCTCTCCTGCCTTCAGAAATGTCAGAGTTGCTGGGCACCTAGGGCTGGGTCAGGGCAGGCTGGCAGCTGTCAGTCATGGCCCCAGGGAGGAACATGCTCACTGTGGGGCTTGGGTTTGTTAGAGGCACTGACTGTGGGTACCTGAGGTGTGCTTCTTTTCATGACTCTTTTAAGCAATCAGCTTCACTCTGAAAGGACCTGGTGGAGAATTAACTGCAGTGCTGCCAGGGGATTGGTGGCCCTGCAGAACCAATCTGCCTTTCTCCCTGGCACTCCCTGCTTTTAATAACATTTCTAGGCAACTGGTGGCTGTTTTTCTGCTCAATGTCTTGGCATTGATCCTCAGATTCAGTTGAATTGTTTCTTTAAACCTCTCTCCTAAGCTCACACAGTGTGGGGCTAGTGTTAAACCTTTCCCTACTGTGGTCCCTGAACACCTTCCAGATAGGGCAAAGCCAAATTGGATCTGAGGCTGGAGTGGAGCAGGACAGCATCAAACAACAGGCAGAGAAACTGCAATGGCTGGAGAAGGGAAATGGGGATGCAGCCTGCACTGGTTCTGCAGAGGGGATTAAGGAGGTGGAATGACTTCCTAGCCCTCTGCAGATGGGCTGGGTTCAGTGTGCCCATCAAACAATGCTCCCAAAGAGCTGGAAGGATCAGTGGTGCTGTTGCTTTTGTGGTGGGGTCCCTGCAGTATTTGGCTCTGCCCCAGCCAGGTGAAATGGTTGCTCTACACATGCGGAATTGTGGTAGCAACACCCCCATGCAGTGCCACAGGCTGGGGACAGAGTGGCTGGAGAGCAGCCAGGCAGAGGGGGACATGGGGGGACTGGTTGGCAGCTGAAGCTGAGGCAGCAGTGCCCAGGTGGGCAGCAGAGCCAGTGGCATCCTGGGCTGGCTCAGGAGCAGTGTGGGCAGCAGGACAAGGGAGGTTCTTCTGCCCCTGTGCTCAGCACTGCTCAGGACACACCTTGAGTGCTGTGTCCAGTTCTGGGCTCCTGAATTGCAGAGAGATGTTGAGGTGCTGGAAGATGTCCAGAGAAGGGCAGCAAGGCTGGGGAGGGGCCTGGAGCACAGCCCTGTGAGGAGAGGCTGAGGGAGCTGGGNATTAGAAGGTGTTAGGTGCTAGGTTGGACTCGATCTCGAAGGTCTCTTCCAGCCTGGTTTAGTCTGTGGCATGGGACTGGCTGCAGGTAGCACAGCTTTGCTTTACCTTAATGTCTGCAGTGGAAGGTATTTTGTTCCCTTCTGGCCCAGCATGGCTGATACCTTTGGCTAAGTTTAATGTGTCCTTCTACTTGGCCAGCTAGAAATTGAACTGGAAGATTCTAGGCTGCTTTGATATCCTAGCAGAAAGTAAAACTTGTGTGTCTGTGAGGAATCAGAATTGACAGAGCTGGAAGGGACCACAAGTATCAGCCAGCTCTGACCCCCCTGCCATGGACAGGGACATCTCACACCAGATCAGATTGCTTAGAGCCCTGTGCTTTTGAATGGTAGGTGAGAACTCTGGCCCCAAAAGCTTTTCCTTTTGTCCCAGGGAGCTGTGGTGACCTGCTCCATGGGAGGTGTGTTGTTAGTGTGGGCAGGTGCTGGCCCCCTCACTGCCTGGTGTTGCTCTCTAAGTAGGGCTGCCAGCAAAATCCAGGGCAGTGGACTTGTGCCAGCTTGTTGGTACTGTGGCACCTCTCTGGGAGTGAGGATGAGCTAAGTGCTAAATGTTCCAGCAGGAGCTGTGCTGGAAGGCACAGGGACCAGCAGGCTGAAGGGTACAGTGGTGGGAATCTGTCATCACCAACCCTTGCCTGCAGCAAGCAGCTCAGATGGCTATTGGGAGCTTCTGTAATCCATTCCAGCAGGCCAAGGTTGGATGCACAGTGTGGTAGGGCTGGGAAACAATTCCTGTGATTCCATGGTGTTCAGAGAGATCAGCTGGAGAGTGGGTCCTGCCCTGGAGGAGAAGGGGTCCCTTTTGGCCAAAACACCTGTGTGATGGCAGGAGATGTGCTGCAGAAGCTGTGGTCTGTGCTCATTAACATCTCTGAGCCCCAGACTGTCAGGCCTGAGGAATTAAAGTGAAAGAGAGGAGAGAAAGACCCTGCTTGCTGGGTCAGCTGGGTAATGATGGAGTCTTAGGGCTGGATCTGCTCTTGGATGCTGCTCTGCATCTGCTCACCCAGCATTGGATCCATCCATGTCCTGGAGCTCCCAATTGGTTTCTCAGAGGCAGAACCAGCTACTTCTCCTGGGAGAAGAAAATACATCCCCTGACAATGGCAGTGCAGAGCTCCAGCCAGAGGATGTATCTTGGCTCTCTCCCTCAGCACAAACTCTCCCCAGGCTGCTCCCAGGGGGTGCCAGGACTCCTCTCCACACCGTGTCTGCAGGACAAGGTTCTCTTGCTGAGGGGGGAGCAGAGCTGGCTCTGGTGAACTGCTCTTGTGCTCTCTGCCCCGGCATTGCCCACCTCCTCTCCCTGTGATGAACACCTTTTGGTGCCACATCCTTGACCTGAAAACCTTCCACCCTGCCCAAGCTGCTGAGTCACCTCTTTGAGATGCAGTTGGCATCATCTTCTGGCACTGCTGTGTGCCCAGGGTCTTGCAGAGACACCTTCTGCCTCTGCAGCTCACCCATTAGCCTTTGCTCTTGCCTCCTTGCATGGCTCTTAATGAAGTCCATTTCTGCAGCACCTTTACACCCCAAGCACTTTCTTGTCCAGGCTTCCTCCTCTGTTCTCATTCTGAAGCAGTTTCCTTGGGCACTGTGGCCTGGCAAGGGGCAGTGCTGCAGCCCTCTGTTGTACCCAGGCTGCTCTTGCTTCCATTCTAGAGGTCCTGGGCTGCTGGTGGCTGCACCTCATTACCTTAGGAGCATCTCTGAGGGACCCCATTAAATCTACTCTCTATCCCAGTGCTGTGGCAATAAAATTTGTCAGGACCAAGACAGTATTAAGAAATGATTCTCTCATCCCAGAACCAGTCCTCTCCTAGGCTGATCCCTGGCAGCAGGGCCAGGAAGGAGATTCTGCCCCTATGATGTGCTCTGCTGAGATCTCCCCTGCAGTGCTAGGGCAGCTCTGGAGTCCTCAGCACAGATAGGGATCTGTTGGAGCAGGGCTAGAGGAGGTCACAGCAGTGATGGGAGGGCTGGAAAGGCTCTGCTATGAGGCCAGGCTGAGAGAGTTGAGGGTATTCAGCCTGGAGAAGAGAAGGCTGCAGGGAGATCTTCTGGTGGCCTGTCAGGACCTAATGGGGTTGATCAGAAAGCTGGGGACAGACTTCTGAGCAGAGCCTGTTGTGACAGGACAAGGGGTGAGGGTTTGAAACTAGAAGATGGAGGTTTAGGCTAGAGAGAAGGAAGACCTCTCTCCTATGAAGGACTGAGGGGAACTGGGGCTGTTTAGTCTGGAGAAGACCAGGCTGAGAGGACATCTTATCAATGGCTGTAAATATCTGATGGGTGGATGGCAAGATCAAGGTACCCAGTGATAGGGGCAGGAACATGGGGTACAAGCTGGAACACAGAACATTCCACCTCAACACAAAGAGACACTTTACAGTGAGGCTGCTGGAGCCCTGGAGCAGGCTGCCCAGAGAAGTTGTGGTGTCTCCTTGTCTGGAGACTTTCAAAACCCACCTGGGTGAGTTCCTGTGTGACTTGCCCTAGGTGATCCTGCTCTGGTAGTAGAGTTGGACTCTCTCTCTCTGGAAGTCTCTTCCAACCCCTAACGTTCTGTGATTCTGGTGAGACCCTGTGCCCAGGTTGCCCAGAGAGGTGGTAGGTGCCCCATGCCTGGAACCATTCCAGGTCAGGCTGTTTGGAGCTCTAAAGCAGAAGCTGAACAAATGCTCCAACCTGGGTAAGGCCAGACAAGGAAGCAACAGAAGGGGAAGAGCTGTGCTGCATCCTGCGCAGGGAGGAGGCAGCAGCTCTGCTCACTTGGAGCTCAGCAGAGCAGCTGACAGGGATTTCTGTCTCCTCTGGAGATACCATGGAAGCTTCTCTTGCTTGGCTCACCTGATGTCTTGTAGCTCTGAGTGCCAGCTGCTTTGGTGGATCCTAGCTCAGTGTGCCAGGTCTGTGCCAGATCTGCTTCCCGTGCCCGCTAGGCTTCACCCGGCGCAGTGCTGCTAGCCCAGGGGAAATGCTGCTTCCCTCTCATCTCCTCATGGCTGTGGCAGCTGGAGTTTAAAATGCTACTGGCTGCCTCCTGAACAAAAAGCTTCCTGGAGGCTTGACTGTGGTAGAAGGAGAGGAAGCTGTCCTCAAGCTGTTTGCAGCCATTAACCTAACAAGTCTGCTTCGGAGCAGCTGAGGGAGCTGAGGTTGTTCAGCCTGGAGAAAAGGAGGCTCAGGAGAGACATTCCTGCTCTTTACAGCTGTGTGAATAGAGGTTAAAGGAAGGTGGGGGTTGGTCTCTTCACTCAAGAAGCAAGCACTAGAACGAGAGGAAATGGCCTCAAGGTGCACCAGGGCAGGTTTAGTTTGGCCATGAAGAACAATTTCATCCCCAAAATGGTTGTTAAAGCCTGCCCCAGGCTGCCCAGGGCAGCGGTGGAGTCCTCATCTGTGGAGGGATTTCAAAGCCCTGTAGGTGCTGTGCTGAGGGATGTGGTTTAGTGGTGACCTGGCAGTGCTGGGTTACTGGTTGGACATGATGACCTTAAAGGTCTGTTCCAGCCAAAAGCATTCCATGATTCTTCAACAGGCATTAGTAGCAGTGAGGATGTATCACAGTCTCACAGTATCACCAAGGNTGCCTGAGAGAAGAGAGCAACCTCCCCCTGGCCACAACCACCCCTCAGGTAGCTGCAGACAGCAATAAGGTCTGCCCTGAGCCTCCTCTTCTCCAGGCTAACCAATCCCAGCTCCCTCAGCCTCTCCTCGTAGGGCTGTGCTCGAGGCCTCTCACCAGCCTCGTTGCCCTTCTCTGGACACGTTCAAGCATCTCAATGTCCCTCTTAAACTGGGGGGGCCAAAACTGGACACAGCACTCAAGGTGTGGTCTAACCAGTGCAGAGTACAGAGGCAGAATGACCTCCCTGCTCCTGCTGGCCACACCATTCCTGATGCAGGCCAGGATGCCACTGGCTCTCTTGGCCACCTGGGCACACTGCTTTATAGAGGGAGAAAGACTCTGCTGAGGCAGCAAAATGCTTTTCTTGCTGAGTAGGTCTCAGTAGAGGTATGAAGGGCTGCCAGTGGCACCAGCCAGCCCACTGCAGCTCTGCCTCTGCAGAGGACACTGCCACCAGCACCTTCCTCTTCTCCTGTCTCTTGTGCCCCGGCTGCTGCCTCCAGCCAGACAGCTGCTCTGGGCTGCTCTCCTCTCCTTCCAGCTCTCTGCTGTCACCTTCATGCATAAAACATCTCCCTGATGCCTGAGATCCCATCTCCTGGTGGCCTTGTCAAGCAAGCTGCAGGGGGATGTAAGGTGTCCCTTGTAAATCGCTGGCCTCTCATCCACGGACACTTCCCTGTGCCTGCAGAGAGCAGCTCTGCTGCTGCTCCTGCTCTTTCAGGGGATGGCATTTAGATGAGACAGGGTAGGTGCAGCCAGCACTTTGCTCCCTGCCAGCCTCCAGCTGCCACCTCTGCCCCGTCCTCAGGGCAGGCTGTGAGCTATCCCTAGTGCCTGGCACGGAGCCAGGGTCCCTGGTCACTTCTGTCTCTGGTGACTCTCCTCTGTGGCACAAACAGGATGTCAAATAGCTGGGGAGGGACTTTTTAGGCTGTCAGGTAGTGATAGGGAATGGAACAAAGCTGGAAATGGGGAGATTCAGACTGGATGTTAGGAAGAATTTGTTCAGCATGAGGGTGGTGAGAGCCTAGAATGGGTTGCCCAGGGAAGTGGTGGAAGCCTCATCCCTGGAGGTGTTTAAGGCCAAGCTGGATGAGGCTGTGGGCAGCCTGATCTAGTGTGAGGTGTCCCTGTCATGATGGAACTGGCTGATCCCTGTGGTCCCTTCCACCCCTTACTGATTCTATGATAAACCACAGCATGTTAGGGGATGGAAAGGACCTGCAGAGATCCAGTCCAACCCCTTGCCAAAGCAGGATCACTTAGGGCAGGTCACACAGGAAGGCATCCAGGCAGGTTTGGAATCTCCAGAGCAGGAGACTCCACAACCTCTCTGAGCAGCCTGCTCCAGGGCTCCAGCAGCCTCACACCAAAGAGTTTTCTTCTTGTGCTGAGGTGGAACCTCCTGGGCTCCAGCTTGTCCCTGTTCTTCCTTGTCCTATCACAGGACACCACCAGAAAGAGCCTGTCCCCTTCTTGACACCCACCCCTCAGGTATTTATAGACATTAGTAAGATTCCCTCTCAGCCACCACTTTGGTTATCTTTGGTCCCACCCTGCCAGGGTGGATGCCCTGAGAAAGAGGAGAATTGCATCGTTCCTGAAGAGATCTGCATGGGAAGGGGGTGGCAGTGAGTGCAGGGAAAAAAAGAGGAGGACAGCTCCTGGAGGGCCCTGTGCATGCTTCTAAACCAGCCTCAGCTCTGAGCTTTCAGCTTGTTCCTTCCTCAAATGACAGTGACATCCAGCAGCCAGCTTTGAGGCACTGCATGAACATAGGGAGGTGAGGAATGCCCAGGGTCAGTGCAAACAGAGAGGAGGAAGGGTGGCAGTGCCAGCTGCAGTTAGGGTCATGTGGCATTCCTGTGGCAGTGGGGACTGGCCCTGACCAGTTGGACAAATCCCTACGTGGCCTCATCATTTGCTGAGGAGCTGTGACCTCTTTGCTCCTGGGGCTCTGTGCTGCTTGCTCTCTCTGTACCTAGGTGAGTAAATGATGGTGGCCAGGCTTAGGAGAGGTTTTCACAGACAGCTCTGGTTTGAATGACTGGGAGAATGTTTCTGGGGGGGGCTGCACTCCATCTCACAGGGGTTAGCCAGCACTGGTAGCTCTAGGGTAGGTGAGAAGCCTCCCTGCCACCCCTAGCCCATTGCTGTGGAGTTCATAGCAGCTTAAGGAGGAGCTCCTAAGGAGGAGTTCCTAAGCATGGCAGCTTTGGCTTGGGAAGCTGAACCCTGCCCTGAAGCATGAGTGGGTCCCTGCACCGTGGTATCTGTTTGAGAGTGATATTCTGGGGTGGACAAGAGGAAGGAGCTCCATTATCCCAGTGAGACTTGGGCTGATGCCAGCAAGACTGGAGTGTGGTGAGCACCTCTGAGATGGTGGCAGGGGAGTGAAGGAGACATGGCTGGAGATAGGCAGCAGCCCAGGCTGTTGGAGTGTTCTGCAGTTCTGATGGGGCTGTTGGTTTCAGAATCCTTGTTTGGGCACATGGTGACCTCAGGAGCACGTGAGAAATGTGCAGCCAGATTGCTCTATGTGATGGGGATGCTGAGCTGGGAAGTGGTGAGCTGGATTCTTTCTGGCTCTGCCAGGTCAGAGCTGGGATCCACCAGCCCAGCATTACTGATGCTATACCTCTTTACTGAAGAGCTGCTGCTGGCTTTAGTTCTTCCTGGTCACAAAGGCTTTGCTTGGTAGCTTCTCTGCTTAGTGGGAAGAGGAGACTTTGCAGGAGCAACTCATCAGAGGGCTGTATGTGTAGAAACAAACCCCAAAGCACCTCCTTTCTGAGAGCAGATCTGGAGGGCTCAGAAGGGATCAGCACTTAACAACTGTCCCCAGGGAGAACTCCTGTGTCTTAATTTAAGTTTCCTATAAAGCCTGTGTCAGCTTCTCATGGTGGAAGCTGGAGGAGTAACTGCAGATCTCTGCATCTGAGTCCCAAGGTCTGGCATCTCAAGGCACTTGGAAGAGAAGAAGGTTATCAGGAGTAGTCAGCATGGATTTAGCAAGGGGAAATCATACTTGGCTAACCTGATTGCATTCTGTGATGCCATAACTGACTGGGTAGATTCAGGGAGAGCAGTGGATGCAGTCTGCCTTGACCTTAGCAAGGCCTTTGGCACCATCTCCTATGACAACCTTGTGAGCAAGCTGAGGAAGTGTGGGATGGAAGAGCAGGCAATGAAGTGAGTTAGGAACTGGTTGCAAGATAAGAGTTCAGAGGGTGGTGAGCAATGGTGCCAGGTCCAGCTGGAGAGCTGTGACCAGTGGTGTCCCCCAGGGATCAGTGCTGGGGCCAAGCCTGTTCAACATCTTCATCAGTGACATTGATGAGGGCACAGACAGAGTCTGCTCATCAAGTTTGCTGCTGACACCAAACTGGGAGGCTTGGCTGAGACAGCTGCAGGCTGTGCTGCCATCCAGAGAGACCTGGGCAGACTGAGAGCTGGGCACAGAGGAACCAAATGAGGTTCACCAAGGACAAGTGCAGAGTCCTGCACCTGGGGAGGCGTAATAAACTGCAGCAGTCCAGGCTGGGAGGTGACTGCTGGAGAGCAGCCCTGTGGAGAGGGACTTGGGAGTGTGGTGGAGAACATCCATGGCCCAGCAATGTGCCCTGGTGGCCAAGAAAGCCAATGGGAGCCTGGGGTGTATTAATGTGTCCAGCAGATCAAGGGAGGTTCTCCTCCCCCTCTGCTATGGTTGGTGATCTTTGCTCTTCTGAGACCACATCCCAGATACTGCATCCAGTGCTGGTGTGCCCAGCATAAGAAGGACACAGAGCTGGTTGAGCAAGTCCAGGGGAGGCCACAGAGATGATCCCAGGGTTGGAGCAGCTCTGCTGTGAGGATAGGCTGAGAGAGCTGGGGGTGTGCAGCCTGGAGAAGAGTCCAGAGAAGCCTTGAAGCTGCTTTCCTGTACCTGAAGGGAACCTGCAGGAAGGCTGCAGAGAGACTTTTCCTGAGGGTGTCTAGAGACAGGCCAAGGGGGAATGGTTTAAAGCTGAGGGAGAGTAAATGTAGACTGGATCTTAGGAAGAAGTTCTTTAGTGCAGGGGTGGTGAGACACTGGAACAGGTTGCTCAGAGAGGCTGTAGATGTCCCGCCCCAGGGAGGTGGTGGAGTCACCATCCCTGGGGGTGTTCAGGAAAAGCCTGGATGAGGCACTTAGTGCCATGGTCTGGTTGACTGGATAGGGCTGGGTGCTAGGTTGGGCTGGGTGAGCTTGGAGGTCTGTTCCAACCTGGTTGAGTCTGTGATTCTGTAGAGGTATTCAAGGCCGGGTTGGATGAGGCCTTGAGCAACCAAGTCTAGTTGAGAAGCATCTGCCCATAGCAGGGGGCTGGAGTGGATGATCTCTGAGATCCTTTCCATCCTAAGCCATTGTATGATCTAAGGTCTTTTCCAACCAGGCAGTTCCATGATCCCAGCTTTTCCACTGGCTTCTGGTGTCGCTCAGCTGCTGGCTGCAGTGTAGCCTCGAGGAAGAGCAAAACCCTCTCACCCTAGAGTCCTGAGACAGATTGTCCTTCCCCTTTCCTGCCCATTAACCCTCTCCTCTCCTTGCCTTGCCCTCCAGGTGCTGAAAGGCTGCAAGAAGCTGAACCTGTCTGTCCACTCCGTGGGGCGCATCCCGGGGGGCTACGTCACCAACCACATCTACACCTGGGTGGACCCCCAGGGCCGCAGTGTGTCCCCCCCCACGGGGCTGCCCCACCACCAGCACAGCTCCCTGCGCAAGGACAGCGAGAAGAGGAGCCACCTCCAGCTGCTGCAAGAGGGAGATGAGAAAAAGGTGAGTCAGGAACATGCCCTGAGGGTCTGGGCTGATGAAAAGCTCAACCTGAGCCTGCAGTGTGAGTGCAGCCCAGACAGCAACCCTGGGCTGGGCTGCAGCAGGAGCAGTGTGGGCAGCAGGGCAAGGGAGGGGATTCTGCCCCTTGGCTCTGCTCTCCTCAGACCCCACCTGGAGTCCTGTGTGCAGTTCTGGAGCCCTCAGCACAAGCAGGACGTGGAACTGCTGGAGCCAGTCCAGAGGAGGCCACCAAGGTGCTGAGAGGGCTGCAGCAGCTCTGCTCTGAGCACAGGCTGAGAGAGTTGGGGCTCTGCAACTTGGAGAAGGCTTGGAGGAGACCTTGGAGTGGCCTTGCAGTGTCTGAAGGAGGACTGGGGAGGGACTACTGACAAGGTCTGGTGATGACAGGACAAGGAGGAATGGGTTTGAACTGGCAGAGGGGAGATTCAAACTGGATGTTAGGAAGAAGTTGTTTGCAGTGAGGGTGGTGAGACACTGGCACAGGTTGCCCAGGGAGGTTGTGGAGCACAGAAGCACAGAATGTGATCAAAGCACATTGGGTGCTTCTGTGCTCCACAACCTCCCTGGAGGTGTTCAAGGCCAGGCTGGATGAGGCCTTGAGCAACCTGTTCTAGTGGGAGGTGTCCCTGCCTATGGCAGGAGGTTGGAGCTGGATGATCTTTGAGGTCCCTTCCAAACTAAACCATTCTATGATTTTAGGAGCATCTGTCACAGCCCCAGAGGCCTCTCTGCTGTCACCTCTTAACACATAGGTGCCAACCCTCTATGTTCCTGGACACCTTTCACTCATCATTTTGGACATTAGGGAAAAGTTTTTCATGGAGAAAGTGGTCAGGAACTGGAATGAGCTGCCCAGGGAGGTGGTGGAGTCACCCACCCTGGATGTCTTTAAGGATGGTTTGGATGTGGTGCTTAGGGAGGGAGGTGGTGGAGTCACCCACCCTGGATGTCTTTAAGGATGGTTTGGATGTGGTGCTTAGGGAGATGGTTTAAGGTGAATCTTTTAGAGCAGGGTTCTAGGTTGGACTTGGTGCTCCTGAGGGGCTTTGCCAACCTGCTTGTTTCTGTGATTCTGTGATCAGGTAGAATCAGAGTCATCAGGCTTGGAAGAGACCTCTAAGGTCAACTCTCCAATACCACTTATGAGATAGAACCATAAAGTCAGCAAGGTTGAAAGAAACTCTAAGATCCTCAACTCCCCAACACCACCATGCCCACTAAACCATGT
Organism: Tricholaema leucomelas; assembly: GCA_013400475.1. Classification (NCBI taxonomy): domain Eukaryota; kingdom Metazoa; phylum Chordata; class Aves; order Piciformes; family Lybiidae; genus Tricholaema lacrymosa; species Tricholaema leucomelas. Next base: position 257,525 of record WAAF01017797.1, read on the forward strand.
CCCATAGTGCCATGTCTACAGGCTTCTTGAACACCTCTGGGGATGGTGACTGCACCACCTTCCTGGGCAGCTTGTGCCAGTCCCTGACCACTTGAAGCTGAGATGCCCTTACAGTGAGGCATGGGCTGGAGGGGTCTGAGATGCCCTTGCAGTGAGGCCATCACCCTGACCCCTTTGTTCCTTGCACTTCCTCAAGCTCCAAACCCAGCTCCTCCTCACAGTCCCACTTACTGGTGTCAACATGCAAGACTTAGCATTCATGTTGTGACCACCTCCTGAATTCCCATCTCAAAGAGCAGCAGAAGGAAGTTGCTGGATGCTCCAACTCTTAAATTACCAAGGCCACCACCCAAAGACTTCTGTATCCAGAGGTGCTTTGCTTTGCCATCAAGCCCCAGCATGGCTGGCAGTGAGGAAGATTGGAGGGAGGTTATTTGGTATCACCACATGAGCTGCTTTGTCCTGGCTTCCTGCACACCACTGAGAGGTGAAAAAAGGTGCCAGGAATATTTCTTCTTCCTTTTCATTTGCATTTGTGCATTCAGCTGCATATTGAATTGTTGAAAGGAGGTTATTCTGTTCACAAAAGTCATGCCAGTAACTGCAGCATATCCCTGGCTCGTTCTGCTCAGTCAACAGGAACTGACAGGTACCCCCAAGGGCTATTTGAGTACTGGATGGTTTTAGGTTCAGAGGGGAGGGCTGGGGATGAGTTGGGGATTTCCACCCTCCCCTCCTATTTCTAATCGATCTGAATGCCCTGGAATCCATATGGAAAAAGCTCATAAGCAGGCACATTTGGGAAAGCACAGCAGAGAGCAGGCTTCAGCAAGAGGCTGAAGTGCTGGAAGCAGCACAGCTGTAAATGCACCGCTGCGGTTCCAGCCTGCAGTGCTGCTGGGGAACTTTCCAGCTTGGGCAAGGTTAGAGTCAAGCTGGCTGGAGGCATCCCCCATTCAGCAGGTAACAGAAAGAGCTCCTGTCTGGCTCCCTTTCTCTCCAGGCCATCTGCTCTGCATGCCTGCAAGGATGGGGTTTGGGTATCTGCAGGCAAAAGCATTCATTATCGAAGGGCTTGAAATGGAAACCACTGCTGCCAGCCTCTGTGTGATCCTGTAACCGATCCGTGTGGAGAGGAGGGAGCTGCTGCATGGCTGAGTCCCTTCTGGAGCAGGCACCTGGGAGCTGATGCATGGCTGAGTCCCTTCTGGAGCAGGCACCTGGGAGCTGGTGCATGGCTGAGTCCCTTCTGGAGCAGGCAGCCAGGGTGGTGCATGGCTGAATCCCTTCTGGAGCAGGCACCTGGGATCTGATGCATGACTGAGTCCCTTCCTGGAGCAGGCAGACAGGATCTGGTGCATGGCTGAGTCCTTTATGGAGCAGGCACCTGGGATCTGGTGCATGGCTGAGTCCCTTTCTGGTTCATCGCAGTGAATCCACTGAGGTTCCTTTACTACCAGATGCAGAAGCAGCCCTGGTGGGGCTTAGGGAAGTACTGGTGACTGTCAGCTGCCCTTGGCTTGGCTTTGCCCATCCTGTTCCAGTCATGGAATGATAGAACTGTTTCACAGGATGGTAAGGGCTGGAAGGGACATTTTAGTTGGAAGAGACCTTGAAGATCATCAAAAGCCTAACTCTTAACCCAGCACTGCCAGGCCCCTTTTAAACCAGATCCCTCAGCTACACATCTCCAAGGCTTTGAAACCCCTCCAGGGATGGGGACTCCACTATCCTGGGTAGCCTGGGCCAGGCCATGACAACCCTTTTGGGGAAGAAATTATTCCTCATATCCAACCTAAATTTCCTCTGATGCAACTTGAGGCTACTTCCTCTTGTCCTGTCACTTGTTCTTTGGGAGAAGAGACCAACTCCCACTTGGCTCCAGCCTCCTTTCAGGTGGTTGTAGAGAGCAATGAGGTCTCCCCTCTGCCTCTTCTCCAGAGCAAACAACTCCACTCCCCTCAGCTGCTCCTTGCAAGACTTTTTGAGGCTAATCATAGAATCAGCCATGTTGGAAGAGACTTCCAAGGTCATCCAGTCCAACCTAGCACCCAGCCCTGGCCAATCAACCAGACCATGGCACTCAGTGCCCCAGCCAGGCTTGGCTTCAACACCTCCAGGCACAGCGACTCCACCACCTCCCTGGGCAGCCCATTCCAATGCCAATCACTCTCTCTGACAACAACTTCCTCCTAACATCCAGCCTAGACCTGCCCTGGCACAACTTGAGGCTGTGTCCCCTTCTTCTGTTGCTGGTTGCCTGGCAGAAGAGACCAACCCCACCTGGCTACAGCCTCCCTTCAGGTAGTTGTAGACAGCAATGAGGTCTGCCCTGAGCCTCCTCTTCTGCAGGCTGCACACCCCCAGCTCCCTCAGCCTCTCCTCACAGGGCTGTGCTCCAGGCCCCTCCCCAGCCTTGCTGCCCTTCTCTGGACACCTTCCAGCACCTCAACATCTCTCTTGAATTGAGGAGCCCAGAACTGGACACAGCACTCAAGGTGTGGCCTGACCAGTGCTGAGTACAGGGGCAGAAGAACCTCCCTTGTCCTGCTGGCCACACTGCTCCTGAGCCAGCCCAGGATGCCATTGGCTCTGCTGCCCACCTGGGCACTGCTGCCTCATCTTCAGCTCCTCTCTCCCAGCACCCCCAGCTCCCTCTCTGCCTGGCTGCTCTCAGCCACTCTGTCCCCAGCCTGTAGTGCTGCTTGGGGTTGCTGTGGCCAAAGTGCAGAACCCTACACTTGGCCTTGTTCAGTCTTATCCCATTGGCCTCTGCCCACCCATCCAGCCTGGCCAGGTCCCTCTGCAGGGCTCTCCTACCCTCCAACAGCTCCACAGCTGCTCCTAGCTTGGTGTCATCTGCAAACTCACTGCTGCTGGACTCAATCCCCTGGTCCAGATCATCAATAAAGATATTGACCAGGACTGTGCCCAGCACTGATCCTTGGGGCACACCACTGGTGACAGCTGCCAACTGGATGTGGCACCATTCACCCCCACTCTCTGGGCCTGGCCTTCCAGCCAGTTCTTGACCCATGTCATGGTTGGATCTGATGAGATTAAAGATCTTGCCAGCCTCAATGACTCAATTCTAAGACCTACCCAGGCTGAGGTCCTCTGGTTTTCTGCCAGCAGCGAGGCATATTTGTGCTGCGAGTTGTCACTGCTGTACTCCCAGGACCATCAGCTCCTCTCCTTAGAAGCTCTTTGGAAACCAGCAGCCAGCAAAATAGACTCATAGGTGCTGCTCAGCTGGGAGGAAGACCAAGTGTGCAAAATGTTCTGTGAGTGTCAGGCAGCTCATTCTCTGTGAGGGAAAAATAGAACAACAAAACCAACACAGCATTTCATCAGCTGGATCCTTGCTTTCATGTCTGCAAAGCCAGGGGAGCTGCTCCTTCCTTTAAGCTTTTGGTGCAGCAGAAGATAGAAAATCTCCTTCAAGAAAAGGTTGTGAACATCTCCTTGCCTTCAGGCAGCCAAAAGTAGCTGCAATTATTACATGGGGAGGGAATAAAAACCCACACAAAACCAACCCAAAAAGAAGTCCATCTGTGATGGCGTTGCCTGGCTTGAATGTTTGAGATGCTAATGGTGACTGCTTGAGCATGATGGAGATGCAGGAGAGCTAAGGAAGGATTTCTGGCTGTTAGATTGTAATGACATTTGCAGTGTGAAGTGATGCAGCTCCCCATGTGTCTCACTGGTTGCTTGCTCTGACCTTGCTGAGTTTTGCTCTGAGGGACATCTCAAAGCACATCCAGGCTGCTCAGGGGCCTCTGGTTAGTTCCCTGTGGTGACTGGAGCATGAGACCATAGAATCAAGCAGGTTGGAAGAGACCTCCAGAATCATCCAGTCCAACCTAGCACCCAGCCCTGGCCAATCAACCAGACCATGGCACTGAGTGCCCCAGCCAGGCTTGGCTTCAACACCTCCAGGGATGGGGACTCCACCACCTCCCTGGGCAGCCCATTCCAATGCCAATCACTCTCTCTGCCAACAACTTCCTCCTAACACCCAGCCTAGACCTCCCCTGGCACAACTTGAGGCTGTGTCCCTTTGTTCTGTTGCTGGGTGCCTGGCAGAAGAGCCCAACCCCACCTGGCTACAGCCTCCCTTCAGGCAGTTGTAGGCTACCTGATGTGACCCTGCTCTGCCAGCTCCCTGGGGCTTCAGAGAATAGCTTGGGTTGGAAAGGACCTTAAAGATCATCCAGTTCCAGCCCACTCCTTCCACTAGCCCAGGTTGCTCAAGGCCTCATGCAACCTGGCCTTGAACACTTTCAGGGAGGAGGCACCCACAGCCTCCCTGGGCAACCTGTACCAGTGTCTCACCACCCTCACTGCAAAGAATTTCTTCCTCATCTCCCCTCTCAATCTCCCCTCTCCCAGCTCAAAGCCATTGTCCCTCATCCCGTCACTCCCAGCCCTTGTCAGAAGTCCCTCTCCAGCTGGCCTGCAGCCCTGGTACTGGAATGCTACTCTAAGGTCTCTCTGGAGCCTTCTCTTCTCCATCTGCACAGCCTCAACTCTCCCAGCATGTCCCCACAGGGGAGGTTCTCCAACCCTCTCATCTTTGTGGCCTCCTCTGGACCCACTCCAGCAGTTCCATGTCCAGCTTGTGTTGAGGGCACCAGGACTGGATGCAGTGCTGCAGGTGGGAGAGCAGAGTAGAGGAGGAGAATCACTTCCTTCACCCCTAGGTAGCTCTGAAGGTATCCTACCTTACAACACTGCCCCAGCAGACTTACCCCACCATGTCCCCTGGGTCAGAGCTCAGCTGACTACACCCCATGCTGGTGGGCAGCAGGGCCAGCTCTTTATTTCAGGCACTTTAAGCAGAGCAGTACCCAAAAGTGGTGATTGTGCTGCACCAGTCCAGCACTGCTCCCTGGAGAGGTGGCCCAGAGCTGGGCAATGCTGCTGGGCTGGGGCTTGGGATCAGGTCCAGGTTTAGAGACTGTCCTGTACTGCTGCTGCCTGTCCCTCCATGTGTCACTTGTGGGCCCTGGGAGATGCTCACTGCCCTGACACACAGCTCCTGCAAGAACCTGTTTGCACATCAATGGGGTTGAACACAGGTGGAGGTGGCAGCGAAGTCCCCAGTGTGGCCTGCCCTGGAAGAGGGGCTTGATGTTGAGGCAGCTCTGATGGATTGACCATCCCTGGCAGCTGGAACTGTTGCTCCTCAGTTACTGAGGTGGGAGCTGGTTCCTGTGAGCTGTGCCCACTCGTGTGCAGGGTGTCTAGACATCCAGACATGAGCCAGTGGGGTTCTCTTGGCAAGCAGGAGGAGGATGAACCCCACGAGCCTCCTGTAGTGGTGTTTTTGTTGTGTGGTGGCAGGAATGGCACAGAAATAGCTGTTGGCATGGCTGAAACCTCCTCAGCCTTTCACACAGCTGTCTGCTGCATTGTCCTGCTGCAGAATAATTCCTGTCTGAAAGAGCTTCCCTTGATGGTAATGTTCAGTCTGTCACCAGGTCATGTCATCAAGCCAGAGAAGAGAAATCCCCTGCAACAGTCAGCTCCTAGCAGATGCCTGCCTGCTGGTGGTGCTTTCTGCCTTCATTTCCTACCACAGGGGGTGGCAAATGCTTCACCATTGAAACTGAAATGAAAACTGTGACCTTGCTCTTCCAAACCATTCTGTCCTGTACACTCAGAAGCAGCCTGGAGCTAAATGCAGCCTTGGTGGGGCACAGGGACAGAGGTGGGGACTGAACAGTATCTGTGCTGCCATGAACTTGGCAAAGCCTGACCCTTCTCAGCAGGCTATAGGGAGGGTACCCTGCCTGGATGTCCTGGTGCCCCCCCAAAACAGCTGCCCTTCTGCACAGCCCTGCTTGCTGCCTCTGGTTTAGGGTGGTGTTAGGAGAGTTGTGCACCTTGGGGACTGAGCTGCTGGAGAGCAGTGAAGGGGAGAAGGATTTGGGAGTCCTGGTGGCAGGCAGGATGGCCATGAGCCAGCAGTGTGCTCTGGTGGCCAGCAAGGCCAATGGCAGTCTGGGGTGGATTAGAAGGGTTTGGTTAGTAGGTCTAGGGAGGTTCTCCTGCCCCTCTACTCTGCCCTGGTGAGGCCACATCTGGAGTATTGTGTCCAGTTCTGGGCCTCCCAGTTCAAGAAGGACAGGAGCTGCTTGAGAGAGTGCAGTGCAGAGCCAGGAAGATGATGAAGGCAGCTGAGCATCTTGCTGAGGGAGCTGGGGCTGTGCTGCTTGGAGAGGAGGAGGCCAAGGGCTGACCTCACTCATGTTCATCAGTGTGTGCAGGGTGAGTGCCAGGGGGATGGAGCCAGGCTCTGCTGGGTGATGCCACTGACAGCACAAGGGGCAATGGGTGGAAGTTGAGGCCTAGGAGGTTCCATGGGAACATGAGGAAGAATTTTTTTCCCTGTGAGAGTGACAGAGCACTGGAGCAGGCTGCCCAGGGGGGTTGTGGAGTCTCCTTCTCTGCCTGGATGTGTTCCTGTGTGACCTGCTCTGGATTATGCTGCTCTGGCAGGGGGATTGGACCAGATGAGCTTTGGAGGTCCCTTCCAGCCCCTGACATTCTGTGATTCTGTGATCTCAGAGTGATCCTTCCCAGGGAAAACTGTGAGGAGTGGCTGACACCCATCAGGCTGTGCTGCCATCCAGGGAGACCTGGGCAGGCTGGAGAGCTGGGCAGAGGTGAACCTCCTGAAGTTTTCAACCAGGGCAGGTGTAGAGTCCTCTACCTGGGCAAGAACAGCCTCCTATACTAGTACAGGTGAGGAGGGAACCTGCTGGGAAGCAGCTCTGTGCAAAAAGACCTGGGAATGCTGGTGGACAACAAGCTTGGAGAAGAGAAGGCTTTGAGAGGACCTTGGAGTGGCCTTACACTATCTGAAGGGGGCTACTGGCAAGCTGGGGAGGGACTGTTGACAAGGTTTTGTAATGACAGGATGAGGAGGAATGGGTTGAAACTGTATGTCAGGAAGAAGTTGTTTGCAGTGAGGGTGGTGAGACCCTGGCACAGGTTGCCCAGGGAGGTTGTGGAGCACAGAAGCACCCAATGTGATCTTTGATCACATTCTGTGCTTCTGTGCTCCACAACCTCCCTGGAGGTGTTCAGGACCAGGTTGGATGAGGCCTTGAGCAACCTGTTCTAGTGGGAGGTGTCCCTGCCTATGTTGAGGGGTTGGAACTGGCTGAGCTTTGAGGTCCCTTCCAACCTAAACCATTCTATGACTCTGTAAGTCTGTGGGGAGCCAGCAGCATGCCCTGGTGGCCAAGAAGGCCACTGCTGTCCTGGGGTCTAGTAAGAAGAGTGTGGCCAGCAGCGCTAGACAGGTTCTCCTTCCCCACTGCTCTGCCCTGGTGAGGACTCCTCTGGAGTATTGTGTCCAGTTCTGGGTTCCCCAGTTCAAGAGAGACAAAGAGCAACTGGAGAGAGTCCAACAAAGGGCCACAAGGGTGATGAGAGGACTGCAGCATCTTCCTGTGTGATCTGCTCTAGGTGATCCTGCTCTGGCAGGGAGGTTGGACTGGAGGAGCTTTGGAGGTCCCTTCCAGCCCCTGACATTCTGTGATTCTGTGATCTCTCTTAAGAGGGGAGGCTGAGAGGCTTGGAGCTCTTCAGCCTGGAGAAGCAGCATGTGAAATAGTCTCTGCTCTGATCCCTGCACCCCTAGCACAGAGTGACTCAGCCTTTGCTCCAGCCTGGCAAGCAGCTCATCTCCATTTGGCCCTCCAGTGCTGTCTCTCCTTCCTGCCTCCCTCATCACTCCCTAGCCTGACCAAGCAGCACCCCCCCCTGCCAGCAGTCACTGTAGTCCTCAGCTGGTCCCTAGATCTGCAGTTTGTCAGCAAGCTGAGTGCTCCAAGAGTGCTCATTTCCCTTGCCCCTCCTGCTGCTGCTGCTCTTTTGCCAGCAGCTTGAGTTCCCCTTGCAATTTCCACAGGGTTTATTTGGAGAGCTGCAGGTATCAGTTGATTAAGAAATGCAATTAAGCCCTCAACAGCTCTACTCTCTGGCATTTCCAGCAGTGCCATCATTTTGAGCAGAGCTTAGGTGCTTTCATGCAGCTTGAGTTTCATAGAATCACAGAATGGTAGAGCTTGGAAGATCTCTGCAGATCACTGAGTGCAACTGCCCTGCCAGAGCAGGATCACCCAGGGCAGGTCACACAGGAACACATCCAGAGATGTGTTCAGAGAAGACTCCACAGCCTCTCTGGGCAGCCTGCTCCAGGGCTCCAGCACCCTCACAATAAAGAAGTTTCTCCTCATGTTAAGGTAGAGCTCTCAGGGTTCCAGTTTGTGTCCATTGCCACTCATCACAGGGAACCACTAAAAAAGTGCCTGGCCTCATCCCCTTCCCCAGCCTCCCTCCCTCCCACTCTTTAGATGTGGATCAGCATTGATCAGATTCAGGAAGAAAGGGACTTGGGGGTACTGGTAGAGAGTAGCTGAGGATGAGGCAGCAGTGCCCAGGTGGGCAGCAGAGCCAGTGGCATCCTGGGCTGGCTCAGGAGCAGTGTGGGCAGCAGGACAAGGGAGGTTCTTCTGCCCCTGTGCTCAGCACTGCTCAGGTCACACCTTGAGTGCTGTGTCCAGTTGTGGGCTCCTGAATTGCAGAGAGATGTTGAGGTGCTGGAAGGTGTTTGGAGAAGGGCAGCAAGGCTGGGGAGGGGCCTGGAGCACAGCCCTGTGAGGAGAGGCTGAGGGAGCTGGGGGTGTGCAGCCTGCAGCAGAGGAGGCTCAGGGCAGAGCTCATTGCTGTCTGCAGCTCCCTGCAGGGAGGCTGTAGCCAGGTGGGGTTGGGCTCTGCTGCCAGNCCCCTCAGGAGCACCAAGTCCAACCTAGAATCTACAAGATTCACCTTAAACCATAGCCCCAAGCACCACATCCAAACCACCCTGAAACACACCTGGGATGGGTGACTCCACCACCTCCCTGGGCAGCTCATTCCAGTCCCTGACCACTCTCTCCATGAAAAACCTTTTTTACTGCCCAATCCAAACCTCCCCAGCCTCAGCTTGAGGCCATTCCCCCTTGTTCTGTCTCCAGTTCCCTGTGAGCAGAGCCCAGCAGCAGCCTCTCCACGATGTCCCTTCAGGTAGCTGTAGACAGCAATGAGCTCTACCCTCAGCCTCCTTTGTTCCATGCTACCCATCCCCAGCTCCCTCAGTCGCTCCCACACAGCTGTTCTCTCACCACACAGATGTTCCAGTCCCTTCAGCATCCCCCTAGCTTCCAGTGGACACTCTCTGGTGTATCCCTGTCCCTCCCAAACAAGAGGAGGCCAACCCTGGGCACACAAAACTCCAGTCTGCAGGTTTGTTGGAAAGTCTTTCAGACCTTTCTTGCTCAGGGCTGTGGTCACTGCTTTCTGCTTCTTGAAGACTCAGTTTGCCCTTACCTGCCTGCAAGCAAACCAGCAGAACCTCGGGCTTAGAAGGAGTATCTCTTACTCTATCTGATGGTATCTGGTGAGGAGCAGCTTCTCAGCTTACCCAGCCCCTTGGGATAGTGTTCAAGGGAATGGAAATGTCTTGATGTGGAGCTACCCTTTGTGTGGTCAGCTCCAGGGAGGTGCTGGTAGGTAGATTTGTAGTATAAGGACTCGTGGAAAGTGACTCTTGCCATTAGCAGCCTCTTTTCAGCCTGAGCTGTGTTTCTGCTACTCATGGAAAGCAGCCCTGTGGAGTGCTGGTAGATAACATCCCTGGCACAGCAAGGCTTGGAACTGGCTGAGCTTTGAGGTCCCTCCCAACCCAACCCATTCTAAGATTCTTAAAGTACAGGATTTTGCAGTGGGCTGTCCTGAGAGGTAGGTTTATGTCCTGCTGCTGATTTCTGTCTTGCTGCTGCACCACCACTGAGACAGAAAATGGGTTTTCAGTAGCAACTTCTGGGCTGAATTCCCTGTGTGAAGCTGTGGCCCTAGAAGGGCAGGTTAATTATTGACTGGAAGCTGGAAATGATTTTTCCATCCAGGTAAAGGTTTGAGCTTTTTATTTGGCTGCAGCCAAGAGTTTTAAATATAAAAGGCACTCACAAAGGCTCTGTTTCTGTTCTCTTTTTTTCCCCTCTTTTCTATCAGTGTGAAACACATTTGGGCTTTTCTCAGTTGTTTTCAGTCCTCCTGTTTCCTTCTTGACAGAATTGACTTAAAACATGGGACAAAACTCAAACCCAAAAGGACCCAGAGTCATTCATTTAGAAAATGCCATGCAGTGAGTGAACAATAGCTCAGGGCTTGCTGCTTCGCTCACTCTTAAATCCTTACCTGGACTTCCATCCAGGTCTGCACAGGGCATGGAGAGCCTCTTCTCCAGCCTGCACACCCCCAGCTCCCTCAGCTGATCTTCACCAACCCTGTTTTCCAGAGCCTTCACCAGCTTTGTTGCCCTTCTCTGGACTCACTCCAGCACCTCAATGTCCTTCTTGCAGTGGGGTGGCTGTTGCATGTCTCCATGCTTCACTGGGAAATTCCCCCCTACATAGAATTGCTGCCATACCCCAAGCCTCTGGTTAGCTGTGGAGCACTCTGAGGACACACAGGACATTGTCATAGAATCACAGAATCAGGCAGGGTTGGAAGGGACCACAAGGAGCAGGCAGTTCCAACCCCCCTGCCATGCCCAGGGACACCCTACCCTAGAGCAGGCTGCCCACAGCCTCAGCCAGCCTGGCCTGAAACACCTCCAGCCATGGGGCCTCAACCACCTCCCTGGGCAACCCATTCCAGCCTCTCNTGGCCACACTTCTGCTGCTGCAGCCCAGGAGTTCACTCTGTAGGCCATGGATCTCTGAAACAGCCTTGAGCCACAGTCAGTCCTGCCCATTTGTGCAGGCATGGGGAGATGGACAAACCCAGGGAGCCCTGGGAGCAGCTAAACCTGCTCTGCTCCCTCTGCCTTGCTACAGGAGCCAGCTGAGAGGGTCTTACTGGTTTAGAGCTGGTTGTCTGGAGGCTCTGCAGAGCTGGTGGCTGTGTCCCAGGGCCCCCTCATTTTAGAGCTGGTTGTCTGGAGGCTCTGCAGAGCTGGTGGCTGTGTCCCAGGGCCCCCTCATTTTAGAGCTGGTTGTCTGGAGGCTCTGCAGAGCTGGTGGCTGTGTCCCAGGGTGTGCAGCTGACTGGGGAAGCACTGAGGAGCTGGTGGCAGCAGCAGGGGTATGGTGGTTGCCCAAAGCATGGGGCTGGCACAGCTTTTGTGCAGTGCTCACCTAAGTGACTGCTCCTGTTCCTCTGCAGGTGAATCTGGTCCTGAATGAAGGGAAGTCCCTGGGGCTCATGATCCGAGGAGGAGCAGAGTACTCCCTGGGCATCTACATCACGGGGGTGGATAAAGGCTCGGAGGCAGAGAGCACTGGCTTGAAGGTAAGAGTGCCCCTGGGGTGGGCTGGGGGGAGGCAGAGCTTCCTGTGCTGTGGCTGCAGGACCATGCCAGCACCCAGCTGCTGCTGTTTCTGCCCCTCTGCCTTGGCCAAGCAGGGCTCTCAATGGAGAGGTGAGGGCTGTATTCCTGGAGATGGCTTTGCAGGGCAGGTTCTTGGGGTGTTTTGAGTACCAAGCTTAAAGGGAGCGACTTGTGGAGTAGGTTGTGCTTGCATTCTGGCTTAGCACACCCTCAGACCTGCTTTCTCTCCTCTGAGACAGCCTGGGGACTCAGATTTGTAGATTGGTTTGGGTTAGAAGAGACCTTAAAGCTCATCCAATTCCACCCCCCCTGCCATGGGCAAGGACACCTCCCACCAGCCCAGGTTGCTCAAGGCCTCATCCAAGCTGGTCTTAGAACACCTCCAGGGAGGGAGCATCCACAACCTCCTTGGATAACCTGTGCCAGTGTCTCCCCACCCTCACTCTCAAGAGTTTCTTCCTAATCTCCAGTCTCAGTATCCCCTCTGGACATCAGAGAGTGCAGCCTGGGTCTGGCAGGTAAGCAGAGTCACTGTCACCTCCATGAGCTGCCAGGGAGGAGTTTTCTATTAAAGATCCTCTTCCTGCATCTCACATCCAAACCCATTACGTTTGGAGCTGGTGTTCTGCACAAGGTGCTCTTGGCCTGCCCTCAGATGATATGTTCATGCAGTGATGAGAGGAGATCAGGCTTCCTGTGGTGGGAGCAGGTGTGTGCTGGTGTCCTCCTGCAGCAGTGGCATTCACAAGGATCATGTCTTAACAAGCAGGAGCAGCCTCAGGCACAGACCAGAGCTGGTCTGTCAGCAGCCTAACTTGGTGTGACCTCCAGCTACCTCAGGCTCCCTCTGTACTTAAACAGGTTCTTAAGGGATGCTCTGAGGTTTGGCTGAGCCCTTCTGAGACTGCACTGCTTTGGAGTTGGCTACAGATTTGCTGGGGACCTCTTTTGAAGCAGGATTCTGCATCTCTTTCATCCTGCCTTGTGCTCATGCACACACATCACCTATGAGCTCCTTCAGCCTTCAAACCTTACCTGGTCTGAGGACAGGATCAGACGTCTCAGCTGCTCCTGGAGGGAGCATTTGGGGCTAAAATTTGCTGTGTCTTAGGGTGTTCAGCAGTAAAATAAGTTGAAAAGGGAACCAGTGGACTTTGGGTGTATCTGTGCTGCTCATGAATGGGCTCTGAAACTCAAACTCTTCAGGCTGTGGCATTTTAATTCCTCACTCAGGGGTTCTTTCCCAGTGTGTTTTTCCTCTCTAAATGACTCAACTCCCTACAGCCACATCATGTCCTTTTTGCTTCCTCCAGTGCAATCCCATGGGCTCTCAGACAGGTCTTTCCCTGTCCCCTGTGTCAGGCAAGAGTTGATGGATGTTAAGCTCCCTAACACACTCTGAATCCCCTGAGACAGTGCTGGGCTGCTGAGGGTTGAGAGTAATCTGCTGTGATCCTCTCTCTGCAGTATGAGGGCAGGCACTTCTCTCTTCCTCAGTCCTTCACTTTAGGGCTAAGCCTTCAGCCTTGCTCCAGTGGCCACATAAAAGTCTCACATCTATCCAGGCTGGTAGCAGGAAGTGTGTGGAGAGAGCTGTGATTTGGACTCTGACAGATGACAACACATCCCATGAGCTGCTTTGGCACAAACCCCTGAGCCCATCTAGCTGGGCACTGAGGTCACCAGGGTTGCCTGTACAGACATGTTGGCAGAGGAAATGCAACCACTTCTGAACTTGATTGTCTGCTGCAGGCTCCTGTTTCTCCTTGCTGACTCTGACTGAGTCAGAGTGAAAAGGCTTTAACTTGGAGATTTGGCTCAATCAGAGGCTGCTTCTCTCACTCAGGCTCTTAGCAGGGTCCTGCCACCTGAGAGGGTCACTTGAGAAGTAGGGAGGAAGAACTTCTTTACTGTAAGGATGATAGAGCACTGGAACAGGCTGCCTAAGGAAATTGTGGAGTCTCCTCTGGAGCCTTTCCAGCCCTGTCTGGATGTGTTCCTGTGCAACTTGCACTAGATTCTATGGTCCTGCTCTGGCAGGGGGGTTGGACTTGGTCATCCTTGGAGGTCCCTTCCAACCCCTGACATCCTGTGATCTGTGACAAGGAGCTGTGGGAGCATCCTTGGGAGATGGCTGAGTGTTCCCTGATGCAACAAGAAGTGAAAGCTGCTGCTGGAGACTCCCTGCAGCCCACTCTTGTGTCTCAGAGCTTACCTCCTCCAGGCTGGTCTCCCCACAGCTGCTGGGCTGCACACCCAACCAGTGTCCACAGCTGCATCCCAAAGATGTCAGTGCTTGGGGGTAGCTACCCCATCTGTAGAACCATTCCAGGCCAGGTTGCTTGGGGCTCTGAGCAGCCTGCTCTGTTTTCAGATGTCCCTGCTGGATGCAGAAGACCTTTAAAGGTCCCTTCAACCCAAAGCATTCTGTGATTCTGGGCTTGTTCATTAGCACAAGGTCATGGTGAGAGGCAGCAGGGAGAGTGCTCTGGGACAGGAGGGTTTCAAGACAGAGAAGAGAAGAGGCACTGAACAATTTGTTTCAGCCTAATAGAGCTGGAAAGAGAGGAACTGGATAGAGCTGCCCTGAGTGTCACAAGGGTGAGGTTGCTGAGTCTGAGGACCCACCACCATCTGAACCAAGCCTGCTTGTCCCCAGTGCCTGCTGACCTCGTGCCAATGTCAGACTCCATCTCTTCTGTAGAGAAAGACTAAGAGACCTGAGGCTGTTTAGTCCTGAGAAGAGAAGGCTGAGAGAGGATCTTATCAATGTCTTTAAATACCTGAGGGGTGACTGTCAGGATGAAGGTGCCAGGCTCTTCCTGCTGGTGCCTGGTGACAGGAGAAGAACAACAGATACAAGCTGGAACAGGGAAATTCCACCCCAGCTTGGGGAGAAACCTCTTTACTGTGGGGGTGACAGAGCCCTGGAGCAGGCTGCCCAGAGATACTGTGGGGTCTCCTTCCCTGGAGACTTTCAAAACCAGCCTGGAAGTGTTCCTGTGTGACCTGCCCTGGGTGACCCTGCTTTGGCAGGGAGGTTGCACTCAATGATCTCCAGAGGTCCCTTTCAACCTTTACCATTCTATAATTCTGTGATTCATACACAGCAGAAGCCTGAAAGACTAAAGGCAGGAGAAGAAGACAAAGTTGCATTGATCCCCTGAGGCTCTCTGTTGCATGTTTCATGCTTCTCTGCTGCTCCAAATCCCTCTCTGCTGCCCAGGGCATGCTGCTGCTTTCCTTGGCTCAGACCAGCTCAGCACAGCCAATGCCACCCTGCAAACCTGCTCACACAGGACAGGTCACAGCAGCATAACACATGGCTTTAGCCTTCCACCTCTCATTCCATGCCTGCCAGGAAGGCAAGGGAAGAATCACTCTGTAGCTGAAGCACACAGAGCAGTGCATACTCAAATGCACACCTCAGGTACTCACTTCACTTTTGGGCCTCCCACTCCAAGGAGGACATTGAGGCACTGGAGCAGGTCCAGCTGGTGAAGGGTTTGGAGAACATGGCTGGTGAGGAGCAGCTGGAGGGAACTGTTTAGTCTAGAGAAAAGGAGGCTGAGAGGAGACCTCATTGCTTTATACAACTGCCTGAAAGGAGGCTGGAGCCAGCTGGAGGTTGATCTCTTCTCACAGGTGATAGGATAAGAGTAAATGACCTCAAGTTGCACCAGAGGAGGTTTAGGTTGGAGATGAGAGGAAAGTTCTTTGCTGCAAGAGTGATCAGGGATTGGAACAGACAGCCCAGGTTGGTGTTGGACTCCCCATCCCTGGAGGTGTTCAAAAGGCATTTGGGTAAGGGGCTCAGGGTAACAACTGTGTGCAGGGAGATGTTTGGTTATGGTTGAACTCAATGATCATAGAATCATAGAATCAAGCAGGTTGGATGAGACCAGACCTCCAAACTCGTCCAGCCCAACCTAGCACCCAGCCCTGTCCAGTCAACCAGACCATGGCACTAAGTGCCCCAGCCAGGCTTGGCTTCAACACCTCCGGGCACGGCGACTCCACCACCTCCCTGGGCAGCCCATTCCAATGCCAATCACTCTCTCTGCCAACAACTTCCTCCTAACATCCAGCCTAGACCTGCCCTGGCACAACTTGAGGCTGTGTCCTCTTCTGTTGCTGGGTGCCTGGCAGCAGAGCCCAACCCCACCTGGCTACAGCCTCCCTTCAGGGAGCTGCAGGCAGCAATGAGCTCTGCCCTGAGCCTCCTCTTCTGCAGGCTGCACACCCCCAGCTCCCTCAGCCTCTCCTCACAGGGCTGTGCTCCAGGCCTCTCAATGGCTAAGGTCTTTTCCAACCAAGTGATTCCATGGTTGCTTGCTACTCTCCCAACCCTGCCAAGTGAGGTCCCCATGCTGTGGCAGTCATTTGCACCCCACAGCATCTGCTTACTGATTCTTTACACTTCCCTCCTTGCTCTGCTGTTTTCTAGTCCCTGTGCTGTGGTGCCAGCAGCTCTGTGCTTCATCAGGCTTTATGTGACTGCAGATATGCACAGGCACTTCCCACCCTGATTTGTGTGCACCACAGACTATAAATCTAGAACTGCTTGGAGGTTAGGAGATAAAGAGGACTTTTATGTTCTCCTTTAGACACAGCTGAGTGTAAACTGTATCCACACATTGCTCATGGTGGTAGGGAAGGGATGTGATACCTGGAGGAATCATAGAATCAGTCAGGGTTCGAAGGAACCACAAGGATCAGCCAGTTCCAACCCCCCTGCCATGCCCAGGGACACCCTACCCTAGAGCAGGCTGCACACAGCCTCAGCCAGCCTGGCCTGAAACACCTCCAGCCATGGGGCCTCAACCACCTCCCTGGGCAACCCATTCCAGCCTCTCACCACTCTCATGCTCAACAACTTCCTCCTCACCTCCAGCCTCACTCTCCCCACCTCCAGCTTTGCTCCATTCCCCCCAGTCCTGGCACTCCCTGACAGCCTCAAAAGTCCCTCCCCAGCTTTTTTGTAGCCCCCTTCAGATCCTGGAAGGCCACAAGAAGGTCACCTGGGAGCCTCCTCTTCTGCAGCCTGCACAGCCCCAACTCTTTCAGTCTGTGCTCACAGCAGAGCTGCTGCAGCCCTCTCAGCATCCTCCTGGCCCTGCTCTGGACACTCTCCAGCATCTCCACATCCCTCTTTTAATGGGGGCTCCAGAACTGGCTGCAGTACTCCAGGTGGGGTCTCACCAGTGCAGCACAGAGGGACAGGATCAATTCCCTCACCCTGCTGGCCACACTCTCCTGCTGCAGCCCAGGCTCTGGTTCCTCTCTGTGCTGCCAGAGCACACTGCTGGCTCATGTTGAGCTTCTCATCCACCAGCACCCTCAAGTCCCTCTCCTCAGGGCTGCTCCCCAGCCACTCACTGCCCAGCTTATATTGGTGCTTGGGATTGCCTCGACCCAGCTGCAGGACCTTGGTCTTGTTGCACTTCATGAGGTTGGCTTATGCCCACCTCTGCAGCCTGTCAATGTCCCACTGGAGGAGAGAAGAGCTGATGGATAAATGTGAGTTCCAGACACTTCTGTGGGTTTGTTCCATGTGGACTCACCTCACCTTCACTGTGAGGGTAGGGAGACATTGGGATGGGTTGCCCAGAGAAGTTGTGGACAACTCATCCCTGGAGGTGTTCAAGGCCAGGCTGGATTGGGCCTTGACCAATATGGTCTGGTGGGAGGTGCCCCTGCCTGTGGCAGAGGGATTCACAGGCTCACAGGATGTCAGGGGTTGGAAGGGACCCAAAGAGCTCATCAAGTTCATCCCTGTGCCAGAGCAGAACCATCCAGTCTAGCTCAGGGCACACAGGAACACATCCAGATAGGCCTTGAGAGGCTCCATAGAAGGAGGCTCCACAACCTCTCTGGGCAGCCTGTGCCAGGGCTCTGGGACCCTTACAGGAAAGAAGTTCCCCCTTGTGTTGAGCTGCAACCTCCTGTGCTGCAGCTTCCATCCATTGCTCCTTGTCCTATCCCAGGAGCAGTGAGCAGAGCCTGTCCCTCCTCCTGACCCCCAGCCCTCAGATAGTTATAGACATTCATTAAATCCCCTCTCAGTCTTCTCTTCTGCAGACTAAACAGCTCCAGGTCCCTCAGCCTCTCCTCATCAGGCAGTGCTCCAGTTCCCTCATCATCCTCATAGCCCTTTGCTGGACTCTCTCCAGCAGACCCCTGTGCCTCTTCAACTGGGGAGCCCAAAACTGAACACAGTATTCAAGATGAGATCTCACCAGGGCAGAGTAGAGAGGGAGGAGACCCTCCCTTGATCTGCTGGCCACGCTCTTGTTTGTTCTTGGTTGGAACTGGTTGCTCTTTAAGGTCCTCTCCAACTCAAGCCATTCAGGGGTTCTGTGATGCAGAACTGTTGGCTCAGTGGGAAGGTTCCTGCAGACTTCCAGCAGGGAACTTTTCCGTGGGTTTTGCTGCTGGTGCTGAATTTGTTGCCAGAGTTGCTTGAGCTCATTCTGTCAGACTTTTCATTTCAGACAACCCTGCTGGCATCTGTGGCACCACATCAGAGCTGTGGACTGTTTTACTAACAGGGTTTACATCTCCCTTACGTGTTTATGGAAAGCTGAACAGTGTTCAGCAGCTCCTTTACTGTCAGGGTCACAGAGCACTGGAACAGGCTCCCTGGAGGGGTTGTGGAGTCTCCTTCTCTGGAGACTTTCAAGCCTGGTGTGACCTGCACTAGATTATGATCCTGCTCTGGCAGGGGAGTTGGATTTGATCATCTCCAGTGGTCTCTTCCAACCCCTGTGATCTTGTGAACATGGTGTTGAAAAGGAAGGTTCCTCTCTGGCTCCAAATCTCAGCCAGCTTTTGTCTGCTACAGAACCAGGGACCGTGGTCCTGAGCACTGGGTCCCTCCTCACTCTAATAAGGACATTGAGATGCTGGAGCAGATCCAGAGAAGGGGAATGAAGCTGGGGAAGGGTCTTGTGAGGAGCAGCTGATGGGATCTGAGGTCGTTCAGCTTGAAGGAAAAGAGGCTCAGGGGAGACCTTCTGGCTCTCTACAGCTGCCTCAAAGGATGAAGTGAGGAGGGACTTGGTGTCTTCTCCCAAGGAACCAATGATAGGACCAGAGGAAATAGCCTCAGGTTGCAGCAGGGAAGGTTTGTGTTGGGCATGGGGAATAATTTCTTCCCTAAAATGGTTGTCAAGGCCTGGCCCAGGCTACCCAGGGCAGTGGTGGAGTCCACATCCCTGGAGGGGTACAAAGGATATGTAGATGTAGACATAAAGGATATGTAGATATGAGAGACATAGTTTAGTGGTGACCTGGCAGTGCTGGCTTAATGCTTGGACTTGATGTTCTTAAAGGTCTCTTCTAACACAAACCATTCCATGATTCTCTGGTGCCAGCTTGGGTATTGCTGCTCTGCTCCCTCCAGCACCACAGCCCCGAGGCAGAGCAGTCAGGCTGGGACCCTGCAGTCAGCCAAGCACTGAATATTCCTACTCCTGGCCTTGACCTTCTTCATGTTTATCCATTCATGAAGCTTCTGACAGTGTGTTCTAAAATGTGCTGCCACATCTTGAGTGCTGTGTCCAGTTCTGGGCTCCTGAATTGAAGAGAGATGTTGAGGTGCTGGAAGGTGTTGAGAGAAGGGCAGCAAGGCTGGGGAGGGTCCTGGAGCACAGCCCTGTGAGGAGAGGCTGAGGGAGCTGGGGGTGTGCAGGCTGCAGAAGAGGAGGCTCAGGGCAGAGCTCATTGCTGGCTGCAGCTCCCTGCAGGGAGGCTGTAGCCAGCTGGGGTTGGGCTCTGCTGCCAAGCAGCAATAGAAGAAGGGGACACAGCCTCAAGTTGTGCCAGGGCAGGTCTAGGCTGGATGTTAGGAGGAAGTTGTTGGCAGAGAGAGTGATTGGCATTGGAATGGGCTGCCCAGGGAGGTGGTGGAGTGGCTGTGCCTGGAGGTGTTGAAGCCAAGCCTGGCTGGGGCACTTAGTGCCATGGTCTGGTTGCTTGGCCAGGGCTGGGTGCTAGGTTGGGCTGGCTGAGCTTGGAGCTCTCTTCCAACCTGCCTGATTCTATGATTCTGAGGCTGAAGGCGTTCAGGTTGGCAGGGGACTGCAGAAGAGGAGTGGGAGCCAGCCCTGTTTGCTCTTGCTTCTGTCCCCCCTGCCTCCTTCGTGACGTTCACAGCGATGCTGAGCTTGTTCTGCTGCTCTTCATGGCTCTGCTCAGCCTGACTCATCCTTCTTCATTATTTTTTTGTTCTGCTGGTGGATTTTGTCAGGATTCTCTTTCTTTTTTTTTTTTTTTTTCCAAGCCAATGTTTGTTCTTTGCTATTTTTTCCCTCTCCTTGACCTTTCCATCAGAAATAGCAGATTTCAGGTCGCTTTCTTTGAACAAACAACTCAATATTGAGTTCCTAGCACAAAGGCTGGGGTAAAATGAGGCTGCTATGATCCATGTGTATCCATGCAGAAGAGGGGGAGAGAAGAGAGGCTGTAAACAGGAAGAGGTGAATGACTTTTACATCATCGGTTGCAGTCGTGAAGCTGCCTCTTGAAAGCTGTGTTTTGAGGTCTGCACATAGGCAATGAGTGAAAAAGAGCCTCCTGCCTGCCTCAGTCTGGGGACTGGGATACTCAGTGAGGAGCTGCATGGCTGTGGTACACAAGATGTCAGCTCTCCTCTGGAGGCAGTGGAATCACAGAATCTCTTAGATTGGAAGAGCCCTTCAAGCTCCTTGACTCCAATCATTAATCTCACACTAACAGGTCCTTGACTAACCCAAACCTCTCAGCACAACATCTAATGACTAAGAATCTCTATGGCAGGAAAGGACCACCAGGATCATCCAGTCCAACCTTCATCCCAGCATCCTTCATCCCTAGACCATAGCCTCAGGCACCACAACCATTCTCCTTTTAAACACCTCCAGGGATGGTGACTCCACCACCTCCCTGGGCAGCCTGTTCCAGTGCCTGACCACCTGCTCAGGAAAGAACTTCCTCCCAACATCCAACCTAAACCTCCCCTGATGCAACTTGAGGCCATTTCCTCTTGTCCTATCATTAGCAGCTGGGGAGAACAGACCAGCTCCAGCTCCAGCTCCAGCCTCACCACAACCTCCTTTTAGGTAGCTGTAGAGGGCAATAAGGTCTCCTCTCAGCCTCCTCTTCTCCAGACTAAACACCCCCAGCTCCCTCAGCTGCTTCTCATAGGCCATGTTTGCCAGACCTCTCTCCCCAGCCTTGTTGCCCTTCTCTGCTCTGCTCCAGCACCTCAATGTCCCTCTTGTACTGTGCTGACCAAAATTGGACACAGTACTCGAGGTGTGGGCTCACAGTGGAGTGGTCCTTCAAATGATGTCACCTTCATGGGGACAGACCTTGCTTGGGTAAATTGCTCCTCTTCTGGAGGCCACCACCAACCTCCCCACGATAGTGCCAGAGCCACTGCCTGCCCCAAGGGACTATCTCCTTCCCTTGTCTGCTTTCATTGCCAGTCTGTGTCTGCTTTGTTCCTTGTGTTTTTATTGCAGGGGGAAAGAACAGGGTTTTAGGCATCCACTGGTCCCTTGCTTGCCTCTCCTAAAGCTGTCTCTTGTCCCTCCAACAGGCTGTGTTGGCCGTGTTGGACAACATAGTGAGACCAGGCTGAGAGAGTTGGGATTGTTCAGCCTGGAGAAGAGAGCTTCTGGTAGCATTTCAGTACTTCAAGGGGCTGCACAGAAAGCTGGGGACAGACTTTTGAGCAGGGTCTGTTGTGACAGGGCAAGGGGTGAGGGGCCTGGAGCACAGCCCTGTGAGGAGAGGCTGAGGGAGCTGGGGGTGTGCAGCCTGCAGAAGAGGAGGCTCAGGGCAGAGCTCATTGCTGTCTGCAGCTCCCTGAAGGGAGGCTGTAGCCAGGTGGGGTTGGGCTCTTCTGCCAGGCAAGCAGCAACAGAACAAGGGGACACAGCCTCAAGCTGTGCCAGGGCAGGTCTAGGCTGGATGTTAGGAGGAAGTTGTTGTCAGAGAGAGTGATTGGCATTGGAATGGGCTGCCCAGGGAGGTGGTGGAGTCACCGTGCCTGGAGGTGTTGAAGCCAAGCCTGGCTGGGGCACTTAGTCTGGTTGATTGGTTGGGGCTGGGTGAGCTTAGAGGTCTCTTCCAACCTGTGTGATTCTGTGAAACTTAAAGAGGCAAATTCAGACTGGAGAGAAGAAATGTTTTACCCTGAAGGTGGTGAGAGCCTGTGCCAGGCTGCCCAGAGAGGTGGTAGCTGCCCCATCCATGGAACCATCCCAGGTGAGGTTGGTTGGGGCTCTGAGCAGCCTGCTCTAGCTGCAGATGTCCCTGCTGGCTGCATTCCATGGTTCTGTGTTTCATGTGTTCTGTGACATGGATCATGTGCCCTGACCTGTTTCCCTCCTGGGCAAGCTTAACACCTCCTTATTTTTCTGCAAGTCTTAATTTGATCATTTCCAAATCAATTCCTACTTTTCCTTGCCCATAGTTTTAATTTCTTATGGTCTGCTTTGGGTAATGACTTGTGCTAGGGAGAGTCTCCTTCTGCTGGAGTGGAATTGAACCTCTCTTCTAGCACATCAGTGGCATTAAAGAAGGCTGCTGCCAGTGCCAAACCATTTGGCATCCTATTAGCCCTGTTATTCCCAGCTCAATTTGGGTGTCATTTAGCATTAACTGATGTTTAAAATCTCTCACCTATTTTTCCATCTGTGTGGCTGAATTTCTCCCAGAGCCAATTCTGATTATTTTTAAGAGACTTTTAGGTGCTCAGGAGCCTTTGCCTTAAGCCCATTAAGTTTCTCTCCACTGCACCTCCCCTTCCCATGGTATTCTCTCTGTCTTCATGAAGAGAAGGAGGCAAAGTGACTGTTGAGGTGTGTTAATTCTGTCCTCAAGGTGTGTTAATTCTGTCCTCAGGGTATGTTAGTTCTGTACTCAGAGTGTGTTCTGCACTCAGAGTGTTAGTTCTGCCCTCAGAGTGTGTTAATTCTGCACTCAGGGTGTGTTAATTCTTTCCTCAGGGTATGTTAGTTTTGTACCCAAGCTGTTTTATTTCTGAACTCCAGCTGTTTTCTTTCTGCACTCTGCTTCTCCTCTGTGGTCCATCACCTCTTGCATCTCATGTCCAGCCCCTGCAATTCAGGGTAGGTTTTTATTTGACCCTGGGAAATGAGGATAGTTCCATTTTCAGAAGTGGCTGAGCACTTCAGGTCATAGATTCATAGATTGGGTTGGGTTGGAAGAGACCTTAAAGATCATCCAGTTCCAACCCCCTGCCATAGGCAGGGACAGCTCCCACTAGCCCAGGTTGTTCAAGGCCTGACCTTGAACATCTCCAGGGAGGGGACATCCACAGCCTCCCTGGGCAACCTGTGCCAGTGTCTCATCACCCTCACTGCAAAGAATTTCTTCCTCATCTCAGCTCTCAGTCTCCCCCCTTACAGCTCAAAGCCACTGTCCCTCATCCTGTCACCCCCAGCCTTTGTCCAAAGTCCCTCCCCAGCTCTCCTGCAGCCCCTTCAGGCACTGGAAAGCTGCTCTAAGGTCTGCCTGCAGCCTGCTCTTCTCCAGACTGAACAGCCCCACCTCTCCCAGCCTGTCCCCATAGGGGAGGTTCTCCAGCCTTCAGATCACCTCCCTCACCTCCTCTGGACCCTCTCCAACAGTTCCATGTCCCTCTCACATTGGGGGCACCAGAACTGGATGCAGTGCTGCAGGTGGGGTCTCAGGAGAGCAGAGCAGAGGGGCAGAATCCCCTCTCCCATCCCTCTGGGTGCACTGCTTTTGATGCAGCCCTGTGGGGTCCATAACTGAGCACAACTGAAAGCTTTTTCCTCAAAGACCCAGGGCAAAATGTTTTCTGTGTTTGATTAGAACTCTGTTGTGTCTTCTCTTCACTTCTTTTATCCTGTGCTGGTTTGGAGCTCTTCCTCCAGCTCTTTTTCTCCTATTGATACCACTCAGAATATCCTTCCAGCCTCAGTGAGCATCCTCTGTCCTTTCAGCAGAGGGAAGGGTAAACAGGAGCCCTTCTCTGGCTTCTCATTATTGCCTGCATTATTTTGTGTAGCTCCATCAAGCTCCCCACACATTATCTCCTCTCTAAATTTAACAGGCCTAATCTTTTCGATCTGTCCTTTCACAGGCACCTTCCTCTGCCACTCATCATTTCTGTTCCACTTCTCTAGAACTTTTCTCTCTGTGTCTCCTTGCTGGGCAGGCAGAGATGTGACCAGGGAATGCACTCACTGCAAGGTCACATCCTCCCTTGGATGTTGCTGTTGCACCAGTTTCAGAGCTGCTCCTGATGTCTTTCTCACCAAGTTTCCCATGACATGTTTTTGTTGCAGGCCTCCTTGATTGCTCTCACAGCTGCACCCTGAGCTAAGTGGTCCATGGGTTGTTGGTTATAGGCTTTCAGTTGTCTCTTCTCTGCTCACCCCATCCCTGGAGGCACTTCAGGTCAAATTTGGTGGGGCCCTGAGCAACCTGATCTAGGTGGAGATCACAGAATCACGGAATTTAGAGGGTTGGAGAAGACCTCCAGGATCATCGAGTCCAACCTAGCACCTGACACCTTCTGATTAACCCATGGCACTAAATGCCTCATGCAGCCTCCTCTTAGACATCTCCAGGGATGGGGACTCCACCACCTCCCCAGGCAGCCCATTCCAATGCCAGTCTCTCTTGCTGTGAAGAATTGAGGCTGTGTCCTCTTGTACTGTCCCTGGCTGCCTGGCAGCAGAGCCCAACCCCACCTGGCTACAGCCTCCCTGCAGGTAGCTGCAGACAGCAATGAGCTCTGCCCTGAGCCTCCTCTTCTGCAGGCTGCACACCCCCAGCTCCCTCAGCCTCTCCTCACAGGGCTGTGCTCCAGGCTTCTCCCCAGCCTTGCTGCCCTTCTCTGGACACCTTCCAGCACCTCAACATCTCTCTTGAATTGAGGAGCCCAGAACTGGACACAGCACTCAAGGTGTGGCCTGAGCAGTGCTGAGTACAGAGGCAGAAAGACTTCCCTGCTCCTGCTGGCCACACTGCTCCTGAGCCAGGCCAGGATTCCACTGACCTTCTTGGCCACCTGAGCACACTGCTGGCTCATGTTGAGCTGCTGCCAACCAGTCCTCCCATGTCCCCTTCTGCCTGGCTGCTCTCAGCCACTCTGTCCCCAGCCTGTAGTGCTGCTTGGGGTTGTTGTGGACAAAGTGTAGAACCCAGCACTTGGTCATGTTAAATCTCCTGGCATTGGACTGTGCCCATCTCTCAGCCTGTCCAGGTCTCTCTGCAGGGCTCACACTTGCTCCCAACTTGGTGTCTTCTGCAAATTCACTGATGGAGGACTCACTCCTCTCGTTCAGATCATCAGTGGAGATACTGAACAGGACTGTGGCCAGCACTGACCCCTGGGCGCACCACTAGTGACAGCTGCCAACTGGATGTGGCTCCATTCACCACCACTCTCTGGGCCTGGCCAGCCAGCCAGTTCCTAACCCAGCACAGAGTGCCCCTGTGAGCAATGTCTCTGCTCACTGCAGGGGTAAGATGACCTTCAAAGGTTCCTCCCAACCCCATGCACTCTGTTTCCTGAAGCATCAGTCACATCTCAGCCAGTGGCAAAGTTCCTGCCTGGTTCTCCAAAGCACATTTGCCAGCCCCTTCTGATCCCTCTGCCTGAGCTAAGCCATAGAGTTGAGTGTTGCAGGTTGAGCTTGAGCCCTTCCTGAGCTCGCTCACTCTGCTGCTGCAACCATCTGGGGCTTTCCCTCACCTTATGGGTGTCAACTAACCCTCAGGTTCTCCCATTCCTTTGCATCTTTCTATTGTTTTGGTTGGAAAAGGCCTCTAAAATCGTGGAGTCCAACTCTGACCAAACCACCGTGGCCATTAAACCATGTCCTGAAGTGCCATATCTGCAGCTCCAGAGATGGGGACTCCTGAAGGGGACCTGCAGGAAAGCTGGGGAGGGACTGTGGTGACAGAATGAGGGACAGTGGCTTGAAACCAGAGCAGGGCAGATAGAAGTTGGACATCAGGAGGAAGTTCTGCACAGTGAGGGTGGTGAAATACTGGAACAGGTTTCCCAGGGATGTGGGTGAGGTCCCCCATCGCTGGGTACATTCAAGACCAAACTTGATGTGGCTCTGGAGAGCCTGATCTGGCTGGAGGTATCTCTGCTGAGTGCAGGGAGGGTTGGACAAAGTGACCTTTGAGGGTCCCTCCCAACCCCGCTGCAACCTGTGAATCCGCATCCCTAATTTGGTGATGAGTCAGGCTGAGCAGCTCCTCCCTGCTGGGAGAGGAAGGCATCTTCCGAAGGGGAAAGCCCCCGGGGGGGCTGCCAGGCTCACCCTGTCCTGACCCTACAGGTAGGAGACCAGATCCTGGAGGTGAACGGCAGGAGCTTCCTCAGCATCCCCCACGACGAGGCGGTGAAGCTGCTCAAGTCCTCGCGCCACCTGATGATGACAGTGAAGGACATCGGGAGGCTGCCCCACGCCCGCACCACGGTGGACGAGACCCGCTGGATCGCCAGCTCCCAGATCGGGGACACCCTGGTGGGCTCAGCAGGGTACGAGCTCCTGTGGGCTCACACAGCCACCCGCCGCGGGTGAGGAGCTGCAGGGTGGGCATCGGTGCCAGCCTGCTGCGCCGCGAGGTGTGCGGACAGCCCTCTGGGCAGGGAGCCCTGGGGCTTGGGTGTGCGAGGGTCAAAAGGGCTCTGGGCAGCTTGGTCTAGATGAGGATGCTCTAGTGGGAGGTGTCCCTGCCTATGGCAGGGGGTTAGAGCTGGATGATCCTTGAGGTCCCTTCCAACCTAAACCATTCTATGATTCAATGTCCCTGCTGACTGCAGCGGGGGTTGGCCTGGAGGAGCTTCTGTTCCAGGGAGTTCTTTGGGGCCAGGGGCTGCTCTCACACATGGGTACCTCCCTCTGGGTACAGCTTCATAGAATCATAGAATGGTTTAGGTTGGAAGGGACCTCAAGGATTATCCAGCTCCAACCCCCTGCCATAGGCAGGGACACCTCCCACTAGAGCAGGCTGCTCAAGGCCTCATCCAGCCTGGCCTTAAACGCCTCCAGGGAGGAAGCATCCACAACCTCCCTGGGCAACCTGTGCCAGTGTCTCACCACCCTCACTCTAAAGAACTTNCCAGAACTGCACACAGTACTCCAGGTGGGGTCTGAGGAGAGCAGAGTAAAGGGGGAGAATCCCCTCCCTTGCCTTGCTGGCCACACAATACCTTATTATAGCTTAAACACTAAAACCATACCAAGAAAGGTATGCTGGAAACCACAACACCTATGGCTCACAGCCATGGGGAGAAACCACACTGCTGAGTGAGGTGTGAGAAACACTCCCAAGTAGCTCTATTGATGGAAGGGCAGGCTGTGCTCACCCTATCCCACTGGCCAGCAAAGCCCCTGAGATGTGAGCTAGCAGAGCAGGGCAGCTGCCATCTCAAAAGGTAGGCATCCCCACCGTGGACCAGCAGCTGTTAGGCTGTGCTGCTCACAGCTCAGCCACCTCTGCCGTTGGTTTAGATGTGGTCAGACCTCTGTGAGGTGTGGCCAGTACGTCCCAGAAGGCTGCACCAAGCAGAACCAAGCTCCTCCCTTACTGCACAGTTTGTTACACAACGACTTTCCCTGCTGCCTATGCACATTGTTGGCTTGGGTGGTCATGCAGCCCCGTAGCAAGGGGAGCCTTCATCATCTTTGGCTCCCTCTGCAGCTGGTTGTCCTCTGTGGAACCTTTCAAAGTCATTGCTGGCTTCATAGAATCATAGAATCAAGGGAGGTTCTTCTGCCCCTGTGCTCAGCACTGCTCAGGCCACACCTTGAGTGCTGTGTCCAGTTCTGGGATCCTCAGTTCAAGAGAGATGTTGAGGTGCTGGAGGGTGTCCAGAGAAGGTCAGCAAGGCTGGGGAGGGGCCTGGAGCACAGCCCTGTGAGGAGAGGCTGAGGGAGCTGGGGGTGTGCAGCCTGCAGAAGAGGAGGCTCAGGGCAGAGCTCATTGCTGTCTGCAGCTCCCTGCAGGGAGGCTGTAGCCAGCTGGGGTTGGGCTCTGCTGCGAAACAGCCAGCAACAGAAGAAGGGGACACAGCCTCAAGTTGTGCCAGGGGAGGTCTAGGCTGGATGTTAGGAGGAAGTTGTTGTCAGAGAGAGTGATTGGCATTGGAATGGGCTGCCCAGGGAGGTGGTGGAGTGGCCGTGCCTGGAGGTGTTGAAGCCAAGCCTGGCTGGGGCACTTAGTGCCATGGTCTGGGTGATTGGGCAGGGCTGGGTGCTGGGTTGGACTGGATGATCTTGGAGCTCTCTTCCAACCTGGCTAATTCTATGATTCTCTGATTCTATGAATGGTTTGAAGCTGAGGGAGAGCAGGGTTAGACTGGAGCTGAGAAAAAAATTCTTCAGTCTGAAGGTGGTGAGACTCTGGAATAGGCTGCACAGGGAGGTTGTGGATGCCTCCTCCTTGGAGGAGTTCAAGGCCAGGTTGGATGAGGCCTTGAGCAACCTGGGCTAGTGGAAGGTGTCCCTGCCCATGGCAGGGAGGTTGGAACTGGGTGATCTTTAAGGACCCTTAAATGGCCAATCTGAGCCATTCTGTCATGATTCTGTGATCATCTCTGCCCTGCATGGTGGAGCAGATCTGGACAACCTGCTGCTGCCCCTTCCCTGCTCTCTCAGGCCCAAACCTACAGGCACAGAGAGGAGGGTGCAGAAGAGATTTTGTGCCAGGCCTCGGGTGATGAATGCTGGGCACGTGGAGCTTGGTGCTAACTCATCTTCTTCCTCCTCACAGGGCAGTGGGCAACCATGCTGCAGAGGCAACAGCCAGGGTAAGAGATAGCAGCCTTGGGAGGAGTTGGCCATGGTTGTCTCTCATTCCCCTGGGAGGGAGGGCTTTGTGCTCCTGGTGATAAAGGGGAGCTTGTCTCATGAGGACCACTGGGGTTTAACTGGCTCCAGCCCTTCTCCTCTTCCCCTGATGTTGCCAGCTGTGGTTCTACAGTCACATAATGGGTACCTCTCTCCTGTGCTGCTGGTGGCTCAGTTCTGTGGCACATCTACTGCCTCCCAGCCTGAGAATGGTCACATTAATAGGCAAGGGGCAATGATCACACATGGGAAAGGACCATGGGGAGCCCCTTCGACCTGCAGGGGTGACCATGATGCCTTCCACATGGTGGCTGCCTATGAGCCCTGACCGTTCCTGGCATCTAGGCTAGAAAGAAGGAAGAAATTGTTGACGGTGAGGATGGTGAGTCCCTGGCCCAGGTCACTCGGGGAGATGGGAGCTGCCCCATTCCTGCAGCCATTCCAGGTGAGGGTGTCTGGGACTCTGAGCAATCTGCTCTAGTTGCAGATGTCTCTGCTAACTGCAGGGGGGTTGGGCTAGCTGAGCTTTAGAGGCCCCTTCCAACCCAAACCATTGCCTGCTTCTCTGCTCTTTCCCTCCCCAGAGCAGAGCGGAGCCTGCCCTCTCCGGCACGCCAGCTGGTGACAGCAGGGACGTGCCCAGCGCTGTGACAGCAGCCCTCTGCCAGCCTGTCTGCTCCCAACACCTCTTTGCAAAGCTCTTTCTTTCAAATGGAAATGAAGCTGTGAGGTGTCACAGGTGGCTTTTGGTGATAAGGGCTTTGCACTGTGTGCTGGCAGAATGTGCTCCCCAGCCTCAAATCCCCGCAGTGTCCCCAGCCTTGTCAGGGTCTTCTCTGGCTCCATATCTCTATGCTGGCCGTGCCCGGGAGGGGGACAGCAAGGATCTCCTCTTAGAAACGCCTCCCAGAGAAAACAGCCTTTCATCTGCAGCCAGACCTGTCTCTCCCTGCCACTCTTGGTTGCCAGCAGCTCTTTCTTCACCAGGGTCTGCTTCAAGCTTGCAACAGGGGCAGATGTGTCCTTTACACAGCATGGGAAGCTTGGCTCTCTCTTGTGGCCTCAGTTCCTCCAGCTCTGCCAGGGAGGGATAAAACCTGCTAGGAGGTCAGGAGCTGGTCAGGGGGCAGCATCCACACTTGCAGGGCAGAGCCATGAAGCTGCTTTGTTCATTCATGGCTCTGGAGTTGCCCAGAGAAGCAGTGAGACCGAGAGAGCAGCCATACTGGTGAATCCTTGGGGTTTCTGCCTCCTGCCATTCTCAGCATGCCCCTTCCAAACCCACACTCCAGCTTCTCCACTGGTGGGGTGAGGAGAGACTTGCTGGAAAGAGTCCAGCAGTGAGCCACCAGGACGAGTGGGGGACTTCTTGGGCATCTCCCCTATGGAGAGAGACTGAGAGCCCTGGGGCTGTTTAGTCTGGAGAGGAGAAAGCTGAGAGGAGATCTGAGCAATGGCCATAAATATCTGAGGGGTGGGGGTCAGTGGCTGAGGCCAAGCTCTTTTGGGTGTTCAGCAGCAATAAGCCAAGGAGCAACAGCTACAAACTGGAACAGAGAAGGTTCCACCTCAACATGAGGAGAAACTTCTCTACAATGAGGCTGCTGCAGCCCTGGAGCAGGCTGCCCAGAGAGGTTGTGGAGTCTCCTTCTCAGGAGACTTTCAACCCCTGCCTGTCTGTGCTAACTACCCTAGGGGATGCTGCCTTGGCAGAGGGGTTGGACTGGATGATCTCTGGAGGTCCCCCCCAAGCTCTAAGGCTCTGTGATTCTGAGGGCAGTGGTGTGAAACGCAGGCAGCTTGTGCTGGTGGGCAGAGCCCGGAGCAAGGGGCAGCTCTGAGTGCTGCCTGCGCTGCCCGTCTCACCCAGCAGACAGCTGCCCTGGCAGAAGCTTGACTCCTTGGCATGCCAGGCCAAAGCCTCTCTGCTGTCCTCTCCTGCAGCCTGTGTTTTACCGGGGCCTGGCTGGCTCACAGGTGACGCTGAGCAGCATGGTGAACCAGACCCGGGTGATGCTGGAGGAGCAGGCTCGGCACCTGCTGAACGAGCAGGAGAGGGCCACCATGGGCTACTACCTGGATGAGTACAAGGAAGGCAACATCTCTGTGGATGCTCTGGTCATGGCTCTCTTCGAGCTGCTCAACACACATGCTAAGGTGAGGCCCTCCTCGGGGCTGGTGGCACTGGGGACCCTGCGGACTGAGTGTTGTCACGGTGTGGCTCTGTGCCTCCAAGGTTGTCTGCTCAGGGTCGAGGGGGAGGGTAGCAGGGAAGTGGTTGTCCCCCTGGTACTCAGCACTGAAGTGAGGCCACACCTCGGAAGCTGGGTTCAGTTTTGGGCTCCTCACTATGGGAAGGGCATTGAGGGGCTGGAGCATGTCTGGAGAAGGGCAAAGCAGCTGGTGAAGGGTCTGGTGAGGAGCAGTTTGGGGAGCTGGGGTTGTTCAGCCTGGAGAAGAGGAGGCTGAGGGGAGACCTCATTACTCCCTGCAACTCCCTGAAAGGAGGTTGCAATGAGTTGGGCTTGGCTTCTCCCTAGCATCAGGTGATAGAAGGAGAGGCAATAGCCTGAGATTGTGCCAGGGGAGGGCTAGGTTGGAGGTTAGGAAAATTTTCTTTGCTGCAGGAGTGGTCAGGGACTGGCATAGGCTGCCCAGGGAGGTGGTGGAGTCCTCATCCCTGGAGGTGTTCAAGAAACCTGTGGCCATGGCACTTGGGGACATAGTCGAGTGGCTGTGATGGTGCTGGGCTGCTGCTTGGACACAGTGATCTTAGAGGCCTTTTCTAACCAAAGCAGCTCTATGGTTCTGTGCTGTGTGAAAGCCAAACCCAGATGGAGGACAGTGTGGAGGATACAGGCTGGTGCTCAGTGGCTGAGGAGCTTCTGGCAGAGTTCAGGAGCAAACCTCCTGGTGCGTTACCTGCCAGTAGGTCCAGTGTGGGAGGAAGGGTCTTTGCCTGCCCAGGAATATGGCCAAGCTCCAACCTCTCTCTGGTTGTCTGTCTGCCTGGCCCAGTTCTCCCTGCTGTCAGAGGTGCGGGGGGTGATCTCCCCACAAGACCTCGACCGCTTTGACAACCTGGTGCTGAAGAGAGAGATCGAGTCCATGAAGGCTCGGCAGCCCGCCGGGCCCAGCCTCGGCACCGACTCCTACTCCATGATGTCCTACAGCGACACTGTCTCGTCCTCCAGCAGCCACTTCACTGCCACCACCGTCAGCTCAGCCCGGGTAGGTCCCTCCTGGCTCTTCCTTTTGCTTTCACAGCCTGCTCCTGGCAGCCCTACACCACCCTCACTGCCCTGGAGCGCTCCTAAGTCTCTTCACCACCCCCCCCTAAAAACCTCAATCAGTGCCCAGACCGTTTGGGTTTTGTCCTTGCAGGCTGCTGTGATTTGTAGGTGCAATGAGGGATGCTGTGACACGTGCTTGGTGTCTTTGTGCCCTTGAGACTGGGATGCTGTCCTCTGCAAGTGTCACTTTGTCCCCAGTGTGGGAGGGGGGTGTCTGCCTGCCTTCCAGGACCTCCTCTGTGCAGTGCCAGCTGCACCCACACACAAACCTCAGCGACCATCGCTGCCGCTCCATGCCTGCTGCGCTTCACCAGCCGTGGCTGTGGCTTTTAAATCGCCTTCTTGAAGACTGGCTGCCTGCTCCCCTTCCCATCAGGGACCACAGCAGCCAGGCCAGCTGCCTCCCATCCCAGCAGGGACCACAGCAGCCAGGCCAGCTGCCTCCTATCCCAGTCCCTGCCCGCTCGCTGGCGCTGAGCAGCAGCACTCCCACGTCCCTCTGCCAGGCCTAATTAAGTTATCGTAATCACCTCGGAGCGTGCAGGCACACAGCCCCAGAATTAATTTCCTTGCTATAAAATGCCTTTCATCACAAATGCATTAACAACCCTGCAAATTAAAGCCCTCATGAAAAGGAAGGATGACAAAGGGCCTGCTGCTGCCACTGCAGCAAAGCGAACCAACCCACAGCCAGGTAGAGCGGGCAGCCCAGAGGACACAGCCAGCAGTGGGCAGAGATGAGGCCTCTTCTGGGGCTCTGTCTGCTTGCACAGCTTGGACCAATCTCCCAAGAGGGCCTGGGAGGGTTGCAGAGCATCAGAGCAGTGGTTCTGTTCAGCTGGCTTCACCAGTACCCACTGGAAAGCTGTCTGCTCTGGTCAGGATGGATTGCAGTGAGATCCTTTCTGGGGCAGGATAAACAAAGTGAGTTTTGGGCTGCTCTCCAGAGGTCTGCTGGGAAAATCTTCCTAAAATATTGGAGGGTTGCCAGAGGTCTGCCAATACTGGTGTGCTGACCCTGACTTTGTTCCCATGCTGTCCCAGTGCTTTGGCTGTGCCCTGCTCTCCCTCCTGCTCCACGACACCACTTGCCAAGAGTGGCTGCTTGGCTCAGTGTGTGAGCAATGGCCCAGTCCCACCTGGGACCCATCCAGAGCTTGGGGGCAGAGATCAGGCTGCTGCTCTGGCCCAGAGAAGTGTGGGCACCACTGTTTCAAGAGCTTACTTCAAGAGCATGTGTCCCTTGGCAGGGTGGCACCTCTTCCCGTGGGTGTGAGGGCATGCACCCCTCTCAGCTCTGCCTGGGGCAGTGGGAACACTGACACTGGAGATGCTTGGCACCACTGCCTGCTAAAGCTGCCAAGCAAAGGGCACTGGCTTGTGGTGGGTGGGAGCTTATCTCAGCTAGCAGGGAAGAGAGAAGAGGGACAGAGCTCACCAAACTCTTTCCCCTGCTCCAAGCCCCTGCTGCTGTTGCCCTCCCCAGCGCCTCTCAGAGCGGGGGGCTCATGCCAGCCCTCCCATTCAGCACTGGGTGCAGCTGGGTTCTGCAGGGTGGGTTCTGGGGGGAGGAGGGGCACGCTGTGCTGGGATTTGCTTGTCTGGCTCATCTGTTCTGCATCCTCCCTGATGTTTTGTTTTGGCTTTGACGCCCGTTCCGACCTGCTTGTCCCCTGGCACGGCCCCAGGAGCGGCTCTTGTGGCTGATAGACCTGATGGAGGTAGGGGCTGGTGAGATGAGGAGCTCGAGTGCTGTGGTTGCCATAGCAGAGGGCTTGGAGTGCCTGGAGTGGGAGGGAGGGGGCACAGGCTGCTTGGCCACTCAGCCACGTCAACAGCCACCTCCTGTCACTCACCTTTTCTCCCCTAGGCTCCTCTGAGCCACTCCAGAGCCCCTTTCCCCAGCATGGCTGCAGTCCTTGGTGCTGCCCTGCAGACAAGACTCAGCTTGAACCCAGCCCAGCTGGTTGCAGTGTCCTGCTGACACTGAAGCTGGTTTTAGAAGGACCAGCAGCATTGATGCCTGAGGGACCCCAGACTGTCCTTCCTGCCTTGCTGCCTGTTTTGCCTACTGCTGTGCTGTCCTGTCTTGTCCTGTCCTGTCCTGTCCTGTCCTGTCCTGCTGTACGAGTACCCTGGCTAAATACCAGTAGGTTGGTCACATCCCAGCACCCATCCTCAGGGGTGGAAAAGGATTTTCCTTACAGGCCTTGGGTCTCCAAAAATCTGTGCTGCAGTGCAGGAGAGGCTGAAGGAGCTGTGGTTGTTTAGTCTGGAGAAGAGGAGGCTCAGGGCAGAGCTCATTGCTGTCTACAGTTACCTGAAGGGAGGTTGTAGCCAGGTGGGGTTGGGCTCTTCTCCCAGACAACCAGCAACAGAACAAGGGGACACAGTCTCAAATTGGGCTGGGGGAGGTCTAGGCTGGATGTTAGTAGGAAGTTGTTGTCAGAGAGAGTGATTGGCACTGGAATGGGCTGCCCAGGGAGGTGGTGGAGTCACTGTCCTGGAGGTGTTGAAGCCAAGCCTGGCTGGGGCACTTAGTGCCATGGTCTGGTTGATTGATTAGGGCTGGGTGCAAGGTTGGGCTGGCTGAGCTTGGAGCTGTCTTTCGACCTGGCTGATTCTGTCATTCTATGAGAGGTTGGTTTAGGTTGGATGTTAGGACAAAATTCTTTAGTGAAACAGTAGTCAGGCACTGGAACAGGCTGCCCAGGGAGGAGCTGGAGTCACCATCCCTGCAGGTGTTCAAAAACCCTGTGGGCATGACACAGACCTCTCTGGCCTGGGGGCTCTGAGGCTGATGCAATGGCTCCCATGGGATGGCTTCACTCTGTCTCTATCCTCCTATCTCTAACCCCTAATGACTCCTCCAGCCCTGCAGATGCATTGTGGGGTGGGAAAGGAAGGGCAGAGAGGAGGAAAGCTGAACTTGTTCTCACACTGGTGCAGCAGTTCAAGAGCTAAACCCTGCAGGGATCAGGCTGAGTTACTCTGCAAAGCTCTCATTAGGAGTAACTGGAAAATCAGGGGCTCGTTTGGAGTGATGATGTTAATTAAAGGTTGGGTTGGATTCCCCGGGGAGGTGACAGTTTTTTCACCACTTAATCTGTGAATGGAAACCAGCTGCCTGGCTGAACCAAGCTCTCCAGCTCCAGCACTCCTGCTGTGGCTTCTGTGCAAGGACCAAAGTTTTCCAGTGGCTCCCTCCAGAGGGGCTGGAAGGGTCTCACTTTCTAGAAGTGCCTAGAAAATCGATGGGATTGAAGGAGCAGGGGAGTGGGCAGGAGGGAGCAGCCTCCTGAAGAAAATAGTCATTTTTCAGAGCAGTGGCATGTGGCTTCCAAGGGAAATCCAGGAAAGCAGAGTCTTAAAATAGCCAATTCCTGAAAGCAGAATGTGCTCAGCTTTAAAACCCATTACCTTTTATAGCCCACAGCAATTGCTCTTTAATTGCTTTTGCCCCCAAAGTCCTAAGCTTTGGGAAAAGCAAATCTCCTGCTTGCACACTTCAGCAGAGCAAAGTGCCCTGCAGAAGATGAGTAGTGTTAATGTCCCTGCCTGCACCCGGGGAGTGAAGTTGGGGTAGCAGGATGAGGGCTGGCTGAGCTGGGCTGGAGGGGGAGGCATGGAAAGCAGCTGGCTCTGCCCACCCACCGTGTGCCAGGAGGATTCAAGTCTCAGTGCAGACCGTTCCTGTCTGTGAGACCAGGGCTGGGGCAGAGTGTGTGCTGTGTTCTGAGGTGGGCTTGGGGTCATGGTGATGGGCACAGAGGAGTGGGGGAGGTGGCACAGGCAGGTTTTAGGGGGCTGTCTGGCAGAGTCTTCTCTTTTTAGTAGCAGTATAACTCTGACTATTTGTCATGGCCTTCTCTAGAGACTTTCAAGACCCACCTGTGTGACCTGCCCTGGGTGATCCTGCTTTGGAAGGGGGTTGGACTCAGTGAGCTCCAGAGATCCCTTCCAACTCCTACCGTTCTGTGCTTCTGTGACAGGCTGCTCCCAGACCTATTGCAGGGGTCTGGTCCTCATAAGTTTGCCAAGACTTCAGTGACCTCTTGAAGCCAGGTTGAGCCTGGCAGAGGTGGAGAGGAGAGGGAATTGCACAGGACACAGCTGAGATCCTCCCAAACTTGGCCAGGCTGATGCTGGAATGCCACCATCTCCACCTTGGCTCTGCTCCTTGTGCACACAGCCACTTGGCTGGATTAAGGGTTCTGGGCAGCATCTGGAGCTGTGCTGGGACAGGGGAGGGTGGCACTTAGGCAGCTTTCTGGACAACAACTTGCTCTTTGGAGGACAGGGCAGCAAAGGGAGGGGGCTGATGGCTGAGTGCACTGGTGCCGTTTGATGCCAGCCTCTCTGCTCCTTGGCAGCCCACAGGGACACGATTACACTCCAGCTTCTGAACTCACTGCTGTGCCCATCCCACCTGGAGACCTGTGGCTGATGCATTCACAGCCCAGAGAAGTTCATGGTCACTTTAATCAAAAGCAGGTTGCTTTGGAAACAGACCTGCCTGCCTCTGGTCTCTCCTCAGAGGTATTTAGGGATAGAACAAGAGGGAATGGCCTCAAGCTGCCACTGGGTAAGTTTAGACTGGATATTAGGAAAAATTCTTTCCCAGCACTGGGAAAAATTCTTTCAGGCAGTGGAATGAGCTGCCCAGGGAGGTGGTGGAGTCACTAACCTTGGATGTGTTTAGAAGTCGTTTGGATGTGGTGCTTGGGGATATGGTTTAGGGTGCACCTTGTAGAGTAGGGCTATGGGTTGGACTTGGTGATCCTGAGGCGCTTTGCCAGCCTGAATGGTTCTGAGTCTGGGATTCCTGCAGCCTCAGACACTTGGTGTCACTCTGTCCTTCCTCTGCCCTTGAGCATCTCCCCTGTGAAGAGAGACTGAGGGACCTGTGGCTGTTTAGTCTGGAGAAGGATGAGAGATCTGATCAGTGTCTACAAATCTCTGAGGGGTGGGTGTCAGTGGCTGAGGCCAATCTCTTTTGGGTGGTCTGCCGCAATAAGCCAAGAAGCAACAGCTACAAACTGGAGCTGAGAAGGTTTCACCTCAACATGAGGAGAAACTTTAGAGTGAGGGTGACAGAGCACTGGAGCAGGCTCCCCAGAGAGGTTATGGAGTCTCCTTCTCTGGAGACTTTCCAATCCCACCTGGCTGCATTCCTGTGGACTACCCTAGGGGATGCTGCCTTGGCATGGGGGTTGGACTGGATGATCTCTGGAGGTCCCTTCCAACCTCTAAGGTTCTGTGAATGTGATTCATGTCACACTTGGGTTTGCACAGTGTCCCTTCAGGTCTGACTGAAGCCTGATCTTTCTGTGGCTGCTGCCATGTGTTTCAGCCAAATCTGTCTTCTGCCTTGGCCTGGCTGCATGCTCAGGAACCCAAGGTGTGGAGGATGTTCCTCTTCCTGAAGCCTTTACGCAGGCTTGGTTGCTGATGCAACCACCCTCATCAGAACTGCTGCTCTCTGAACGAGCCATTTCTTTTAGCTCTCACTCTCCAGAGTTCCTTCTGAAGCCATGGAGATAAAAGCACTTCTCCATCAATGTTTTTGCTGCTTCTCTAATGCTCTTAATTGTCTCCCGTGTCTATTTTGGGACGCTAGCATCTTCCAGGCACAGCAGCAGCCTGCAGCAGATGGGGGAGATGCAGATGCAGCAGCATCTCAGCTAAGGGGTTGTTTACCCTGCAATAAATAACAGGCAGTTAAACACAAACTGTGCCCTGCCCATTCCAGCACAAACATCCCTGATCAGGAGGGAAGTGAAGCACATCCTTCCCCAGCCACAGCAGAGCTTCTCCAGATCAGGAGTTCCTGTTGGGATGGGGATGCTGAGCCTAGCTTTGCTCTTAGCCTTGCAGTCTGGAGAGGAGAAGGCTGACAGGGAATCTAATCAGTGTCTATAAATATT
This sequence comes from Tricholaema leucomelas, assembly GCA_013400475.1. Classification (NCBI taxonomy): domain Eukaryota; kingdom Metazoa; phylum Chordata; class Aves; order Piciformes; family Lybiidae; genus Tricholaema lacrymosa; species Tricholaema leucomelas. The sequence continues at coordinate 294,990 of WAAF01017797.1, forward strand.
TGAGGGCTGAGGGTTAGAAAGGAAGTGAAAGGGACAGGCTTTGCTCATTTGTGCATAGGGCAAGGGGCACTGGATGGAAACTACAGGACAGAAGTTCCACCTCAACATGAGGAAGAACTTCTTGACTGTAAGGGTCCCAGAGCACTGGAACAGGCTGCCCAGGGAATTGTGGAATCTCCTCTGGAGACTTTCCAGCCCTGTCTGGACGTGTGACCTGCACTAGATTCTATGGTCCTGCTCTGGCAGGGGGGTTGGACTTAATGATCCTTGGAGGTTCCTTCCAACCCCTGACATTCTCTGGCCCTGTGATCTAGTTGGAGCTGGGGCTGTGTAGCATCAGCAGAGCATCCCTCAGGAGAGGGCTTGGTGCCTGCCTGGGGCAAAGCCAGCAGCAGAACCATTGTCTGGGCTAGACTCAGGACCAGCTGAGTTCAGCCCCATGCAGAGCTAGGGCAGAACTCCACACTCAGCCTCCACCTTGTGCTCTGCTGGCTCTGCTGTTACTTAGCCAAGGTGCCTGCTTGCTTTGCTTGACTGTATCCACGTCCTCTTCCTCTCCTTGGGTTCATCCTGATTGACAGCCCCCCTACACAAGCAGACTGACAGATTCCTGAAGCTCTTCTTGATCTCTGGAACTGTGATGTGCTCAAAGTGTGTTGTGATATTTTCTAATGACATTTTGACTCAAAGGGATGGCAGTGGCAGCAGCTTCTGTTTGCATCTAAGGCTGACTGCTCTGCTTTGCAGGAGAGGGAAGAAAAGAGGGGAGAAAGATGAGGGCAATCTTTTGAGCAGGACCTGTTGTGACAGGACAAAGGGGTGATGGTTTGAAACTAAAAGAGGGAGACTTAGACCAGACATAACAAAGAATTTCTTGACACTGAGGGTGCTGAGACCCTGTCTCAGGTTACCCAGAGAGGGGGGGAAATGTCCCATCCCTGGAACCATCCCAGGTCAGGTTGTTTGGAGCTCTGATCAACCTACTTTGTAGGTTGTGGGAAGATGACTGCAGGAGGGCTGGGCTAGAGGACCTTTAAAGGTCCCTTCCAACCCAAACCATTCTGAATCTATAAAGTTTTAAACTTTGTCATTGCTCTTCTCCCAGGAAAGATCCAAGTACTGAACCTGCAGCCTGCAGAAGTGGTTCTTCCTCTGCCAGTTTAACAGGAGGAACTGAGATTTGAGGAGTTAGCCTGGTGGGTCAGGTTCACAGCATGCTTTGAGCACACTTCTTAGCTTAGAAGGGTCAATTTGCCAGCCAAGATTCCTTTGCTTTTACCTGTAAGTTCCCTCCCAGGAACCCAAAACCTGTGGGTGAAAGGACTGAACTTGCTGGGGAGGGGGGGGAGTGGACAACGTCTTGCATCACTCTGCATGTTCTCTGTCGTGCTGGCACTGTGGTAGTTTCTCCTTGCTGCTGTGACCTGAGTTTCTTTTTCTTCTTTGCCCTATCAGAACACATCAGAATTGGAGGGAGGTGGAGACAGCCACCAAAGTAGCATCAACACCCTGCCAGACATCTCCCTGGTAAGACACTGCACCGTGCTGCTGCCTCTCGGGTGGGAGCTGGAGGCTGATGACACCAAGTTTTGCCTCGGCTGCTGCAGCTCTTTGCTACCTCAACTGCCTATGGATGTCACTGCAGTCGCTGAAGTGAATTCATCAGACCAGTTAGGAGGGAAGATTCTGGCCAAGAGTAGGATCTGTGTGAACCAGAGCAGAAATTGGGTAGTTTGTTTCCTCTGACTGTCCTCGTTTGTGAGTCACATTCTTGTTGCCAGCAAGTTCAGAGAGTGCAAATCAGCTCATTTGTGTCACGGTCACTGTGAGAGGGCAAATGCAAGGGACTGTGAGCTTGGGAAAGGTCTCACAGCTGAGCACAGTGTCCTAAAGGCTTCTGTTCTTGGTCTGGCAGGATGATCTCTCCTCCTTCCCAGATGAACCACCCAACTTCAAGCCTCCACCTCCTCCTTCAGCCGCTCAGACACTGGACCCCTCTGCTGCCCAGCACAGGAACCCGGGGAAGGACAAGCCCAAGCGCCCTTCCTCCGAGTCCTCCCAGTCAGGCCTCTTCTTCGTGGCCCCTCGAAACCCCTCTCCCCCCCCCAGCCACCCCGAGAAGGACACAGTCAGCATGACTTCCACTGCCACCACCTCCACCGAGGAGTCAGCCCCCAGCGCTATCTATGCCACCATCTCCCCAGCCCCGCACAGCTCCAGGAGGCAGATGGATGCTCAGCTCTCCTTGGTCAGCCAACACCCCATCGGTCCCTTCCCCAGGGTCCAGTCCCCAACCAGGTTGAAGACCCCATCCCCAGATGGCCCTGCAGCTGGTGGGCTTCAGAGCCCCCCTTCCCCATCCCCTCCACCTCCCCCATCCCACCCTGCTCCCCCTCCACCAGACAAGGGCAGCCCGCAGGCCGTGGCCAACCAGCATTTCATCATGGTGGAGGTGCACCAACCCAACAGTGAGCCTGACGTCAATGAAGTGAGGCCCTTGCCCCAGGCCAGAGGTGGGTGTCCTGTTATCAGCCACGGGGTGGACACAACCCTCCGTGGGGTGCTCCTCAAGAGAGAGACAGGTGAAGAGGCAGATCTGAGGGACCAGGGCTGGGGGAGATGGGAGACCTGCATCAGTCTGCAGGTCCTTGTCTGAGTGCAAGGCTTGGTTGCAGGGTTTAAGGCTGGATATTAGGAGAAGTTCCTTTGCTTCAGGAGTGATCAGGCGCTGGAACAGGCTGCCCAGGGAGGTGGTGGAGTCACCATCCCTGGAGGTGTGCAAGAAATGTGTGGACACAGCACTTTGGGGTACGGTTTTAATGGCCACGGTGGTGTTGGATTGATGCTTGGACTTGATGATCTCAAAGGTCTCTTCTAACCCAAACGATTCTATGAGTCTGTGTGGGCTGGCAGCTCTTGGCAGGGAGGAGTTGCAGGGGAAGATTGGTACCACTGTGGTTCCAACTTCAGGCCAGAGGAGCAAGGTAGAAGCCACAGAGCCCGACTGAATGCAGCCATGTGCTGCTCTTTGGTGGCTGTGTGCTGGTTTAACTTTTCTTCCCAGCTGAATTTTCTGTTGCAGAAAACAGCTTGATGGCATCACAGCCAAAAGAAAAAGTGCAAATCCAGGAACCACAGAAAGGCCTCCTGAGGCCAATAAAGTCTTAGCAGCAGCCGCGGTGTTAATCTCCGAGTCAAAGCCTACTCAGACCTGGGTTTTGGCAGCTCTGGAAGAGCTGTGAGGTTACAGGGCCAAGGTAGCCAGCTCCCAGCGTGCTCCTCAAAGCCTTCCTGGCTTTCCAGTGCAATCTGGGCTGACTTTTGCTTGAAGACCAAGCTCCATGAGGCACTTGATTGCAGCTTCTCTTGTGCGTGGGCTTTGCTCCCTTAGTTAATAACTTCTACTTGCTGTGGAGGTTTAAAAGGGAAAACAAAAAGCAGTTTGGGGATTTTTGTATTTTTTCACCAACTCTAGATTGTTGGTTTTTTTGAGGGGGAGAAGTCTAATTGTGCCCATACTGAGCTTTGGGATTAGGTTTGTCCTTGGTGTATCCCAGGAAAAAGGAGTGGAAGTGAGGGAGGAGTATGGTTGACTCTACAGGTCCCCTCAGCACATGGCTGCGACCCAGCAGAAGTAGGAAGGGTGGTCTTGGAGCCCTGAGGCCGCCTCTGGTGAGAGCCTTTGGGCTGGGGGTACCCAACAGCATCTCCTGTGAACCCCTCAGTCTGCGTCCGGGCGCCGCGGGACACGCTGCGAGTGACGTTGTCGCCCCCCGGTGGCGCCGTCCTGCCACTGCCACCAGGCTGGTGGGTGAGGGACCTCTAGCGCTGAGCGGAGGTCGGTCCCTGCCCGAGCAACGTCAGCCGTATGACCACAGCTCCTCCGAGCTCCAGAGCCTCCCAGCCCTGCAGCCGTTGTTTCTGACGCTCATGTCCAGAGGCAAGGCAGTCCCCATCCGCATCCAGAGCCTCCCGCCTCAAACGGGACAAAGCTCCTTCCTGGCAGTTCATCAGTGCTCCTCAGTCCATCTCCATCTCCTCCCAGACCCTGCTCTTGAGCATGGGCTGTTCAAACTAGCTTCTAGCAGGAACCCTGAGCTCGTCACTGTTTCACTCTTTACCAGTTTGGGATCTGGACTGGATCCTAGACGTGGATTCGAGGCTACTTGTTCCTTGATGCTCCTTGTGCACAGCTCTGCTCTTCACAAAGGGTCAGCTTGGGAACCACGAACCACCCTGCTCAAAAGTCCAGGTCTGAATCCCAGGGAAGCTGCCCAGCCCTGGGAGCAGGTGAGATGAAGAGGAGAGGTTCAGACTAGAGGAGAGGTTCAGGCTAGGTGTAAGGAAAGAGGCGGTTACAGTAGTAAGACACAGGTTGCCCAGAGAGGTAGGAGATGCCCCATCCCTGGAAGCACTCCAGGTCAGTTTGGGGACTCCGAGCAACCTGCTTTAGCCACAGCCGTCCCTGCTGACTGCAGGGGGGTTGGACCGGATGACCTTTAGAGGTCCCTTCCAATCCAAACCGTTCCCTGGTTCTGTGCCCTCCCTCTGGCCGGTGGGTGCTCGGCTGGCCGCAGAGCCGTGCTGCCTGCCCTCTAACAGCCCTGCTCTCTCCCCAGCCTCCACGCTCTCCCAGCTGTCGGACAGCGGGCAGACCCTCAGCGAGGACAGCGGGGTGGACATCGGGGAGGTCGAGATGAGCGGCAAGGACAAGAGCCGGCAGCCGGTCCCTGGGAAAAGCCGAAGCCTCAAGGAGGCCACGAGGAGCGAGGGGGTAGCAGAAGGGGCCTGCAAGCCGGTGAGGCTGGGTGCCCAGGAGCCTCAGGGTGCTGCCTTTCGTGGGTGGTGGACACTAGGCACTGCCAAGGGGCAGTGGTGCTCCCCACTGCTAGTTCTGCTCTCTCTGCCTGGGGCAGCAACCCCTCCTCTGTGCTCTGATGGGTTCTTTATCCTCCTCATTCACGAGCCGCTGGGCTGAGCTGTGGGGAAGGGAGCCAGGAGCTGTGAGAGTGGCACTGTAGGGCTGATACACCCCATCCTGGGTGAATCTGGTCTTTCCCAGCTCCAGCAGACAGCTTCCTGGCTCTGAGAGGACGTCCGCAGGGCACAAATGTCCTGTGAGTAAAGTCACCTGTCACCCAGAGGGAAAGAGGCATCAGGTGTCAGAAGTAAATTGGAGGGTTTCTGATGGGGCACAGATGAGCAGCTGAAGAGCACTTCTGCTCCTTCCCCTTGCCCCTGCCTGCCCTGCACACAGCTGAGATGTTAGGAATCACTGTGTCTGTGCCACTCCTATGGAAGCCTGCCATGTGTCCCTGGCCGAGGGGACACGGCAGGCAAATGATGCCCAACCTCCCTTGGCAGCGCTGCTATCTCCTCTCCCCACAGCCAGGGCTCCTGGAGCCCACCTCCTGTCTGATCCGAGTGTCCAAGAGTGCACCTACCTTGGGGATCGCCATCGAGGGTGGAGCAAACACGCGGCAGCCGCTGCCCCGCATCGTCACCATCCAGGTAGGGCAGGCTGAGGGGAGGAAGAATTCCATGCACGTCCCATCCCTCTCCTTCCTGGACAGGAAAAAAGGGATTTTCCTGGCTTGGGAAAAGCCCTTCATCCCCAAGGGGAATTTTGGGAGGTGTGCCTTCCTCCTCCTGCATCTCCCCAGGCGTCAGAGACATCATTCTGCTCGCAGTGGTAGAGATTGCCGAGGCTCACCCCCATGTCCCGTGGATGTTCCCACACCATCCCGTGGGGTCTGCTCTAAACATTTTGAAGGGGCTCTGAGCAGCCCCAAAAGCTTGGCTGGTGCCTCCAGATGTCTGGAAACCCTCAGATGGAAGATTGGAAAGGGGGAAGTGGTGGATGATAGCCGAGGAGCTGAGCCCTCAGGAGCTGTCTCCCCACACCACTTTGTCTGCTGTTTACTTGGGGCAAAATTCAAGTTATTTAGAGAAGAAAAAAAAAAACAGAATTGGTTGGTTTTGGCCACTGCAGCTGGTGCTAAGCTGCAGGAGCACGCAGGAGGGAAGCCAAATTCCTTTCCCCTCTCTCCAAACCATGAAACGTTTCGTTGCCATCATGTTCACTCTGACCTAGCTTCTACCAGGTCAGGGTGAACATGATGGCAATGAAACGTTTCCCATTCTCCCAACACCACCCCCAAAACACTCCCACCACCCCCTCACCCTGCTTCGTGGAACCAGGAGCTGAGCTACCTTTCTCCTGCAGCGTGGGGGTTCGGCACACAACTGTGGGAAGCTGAAGGTGGGCCACGTCATTTTGGAGGTGAACGGCACCGGGCTGCAGGGCAAAGAACACCGGGAAGCCGCCCGTATCATCGCTGAAGCCTTTAAGCTGAAGGAGAAGGACTACATCGATTTTTTGGTCACAGAATTCAACGTCGCCCTTTAGAGATCCTAAATGGGATGAGTGTGGGGGGCAGGAGTGGGTTTTGAAGAAGGTGGTTTGGGATGGAGTAGAAGGGGAGGGAGTGAAAGCAGCATCCCACCCCCGCAGAGCCCGCACGCGCAGACACCCCATCCCCCCTGCCCCTTCCCCAGCTTATCCCCTAAACGTCCCTTTGCCCGCTGGGTTGGGCAAGCTGAGTGGGGGCAGAAATCAGTGCACGTCCCTTAACAACAAATCTCCATCTTTGGCCTCTCTCGGGGACGCTGCCCTGCGGGGACGCCGCGGGTGTCCGCCGCTGTCGCTTGAGTGCCACATGCAGAGCGGAGCAGACCCCCACGGATCAGGCTGGAGGGGGTTGGTTTTTTTGGGTGGCACATGCCACGGGTAGAGGGTGCAGGGAGAGAGAGAGAGAGAGCAACCAGAGGCCTTGTACATTGCTGGCAACGTCGTATTTATAAGTTACAGAGCTTGTGCTTTTAATTTTTTTTTTTTTCAATAAATCTTATCAGGGTAAAAATAAACCAAAAAGATGAGTTGGAGGGCGGGGAGGTTGTGCTGGGCAAGATTGTTCCATCCTCATCCTCATTCCTATCCCCAGCCAGGGCCGAAGAGATGGGGATGGAGATGACCAGGAGCAGGGGCAGCTTCCGAGGTGTTCGTTCCGACACGGAGTGCCTGCCCCGCATAAATTATGCTAATGAGCACCCCTGATACGTGCCGCCGAAGAAGGCGGTGTGCACTGGCCCCGTGTCTCGTTTCTGATTGGCTGGGCGCTCGGGATATGCTAATGAGGCCGCCGGCGGGCTGTGCTATTGTCCGGTGGGGCCGGGCCGGGAGGAGCCGGAGCTGGCGGCAGGGCCGGGGCTGGGATTGGGGCCGGGGCACGGAGCCGCCCAATGCTGGGTGATGAGGGGCCGGCCGGACTCTGCCTGCAGGTGAGGAGCTGCGGGGCAGCTGTTAGATGAGCGGGGAGGGAGGGTGGCCCTTCCTTAGCGGTGCCCACCGCGCCAGATGTGCTCCTCCGTGGTTGGATCGAGGCGTGGGGCCCAGCGCGGCTGCCTGCTGTAAGCCGCGGGGGTGGAAAGGAGAATGCTCCAGGAGGATGCACAGCTGAGGCCCTTCGGGGCTGGTTTCATCCCGGGGGGAGGAGGGGGCCGCATCCGGCACCTCCCGGGCTCTGGCAGAGCTGGCTCGCAGCTGGGATCCGGTTGGGATCCTTGACTGGAAGTCTTTCAGTCGAGGAGATGCGCCGGGGGGGCGTGGGACTCGTCGCTACGCCGCTTGTCACCGACCCCTGTCCTGCTTGTACTGCCTCACGCCACTCGGTGCCCTTCCACATCTCCGCGACACCAAAACCTCCACGGCCCCATGGAAACTTGCCATAACTTTCCTTATTCCGCTGCTTCCTCCCCGCCCAGGACCGAATCCTCCTCCCGGTTCTGCGCGACAGGGTTTCGGGAGGGTTTCATCAGGCTGGCGTGGCCGGGAAGCCCGAGGGCGGCTGGAAGGCAAGCCCGGAGGTTTCGGGACGCGAGGCCACGCTGCTGCCTGCGGCTGCTCCGAGGAAGTCGCGGGGGGCTGCCTGCAGCTCCAGTTCCCTGTTTCGTTTCAAGGGCAGCTGTGAGCACCCTCGGTTGCTTGAAGTCAATGCGTGGGTGCCGCGGCTGCCTCCGCACCCATGCGGGGATGTTTGGAGGACTCCCTGGAGACCGGGGCAGGCTGTTTGCCCAAGCCCAGCCCGTTGCCGGTTAACCCAGCCGCACGCTGCCAGCTGCGGCTGCCCTCCCGTGTCCCCTGCCGCCTCCTCCTGCCCTGCGCTAATAAGGGATCTCTGTGCCCCCGGCTCTGTCGCGGCAGTGGCAGCTCTCTCCAGACAGGGATTAAGGCTGCTGCCCTTCTCTGGCTGCCCTGTCTCACCCCAGCTCCCACTGGGGCGGTGAGCTTTATCTCGGGGGGGCACCCCTGCAGCTTTCTAGAGTAGACCCTGGGGATAAGGCTCTTCCCAGTGGAGACAGGGCACAGCGTGGGGTTGATGTGCTAGCGAGCAGGTAGGAACGCGGCCGTGGGAACAACTCCTTGTCCCACCATGGGGCTTGTCTTCAGTGCAAGTTTGCTTGGGGTTTTGGTATCTCTTCGAGGGATATGGAAAAGCTGGGGGGGCAATAGTTCAATATTTGAAGGAGACCTACTGGAAGGCTGGGGAGGGACTGTTTAGAAGGGCTTGTAGTGGTGGGATGAGGGGCAGTGCTTTGAAACTGGAACAGGACAGATTTAGGTTGGACGTTAGGAGGAAGCTCTGCACAATGAGAGTGGTGAAATACTGAAACACGTTGCCCGGGGAAGTGGTTGAGGCCTTGGGCAGCCTGATCTAGCTGGAGGTGTCTCTACTGTCTGCAGAGGGGTTGGACAAGATGCCCTTTGGGGGTTCCTTCCAACCCGATGCAATCTGTGAATCTGTGAACCTGATACGGCTTCTCCAGGCAGGGCAACTTGCTGAGGATGTGGCCCCTCCAGGCAGAGGACCTGAGTGGGGCACACAGGCTTTGGAGATGTAGGAACACGACTGGTGTGCTTTCAGGGGACAAGGAGAGTTTGCCAGGTTCTTCCTCGCTGTGATGGTTTCTCCCATGTTTCACAAGCCCAGAAAGCAGAATTCCCACTTCTCTGCCCTCTTTCACATTCATAAAACAAGACTCTGAGCTTAAAAAAAATGAGGGGAAAAAAAAACAGTTTAGAAACCAGGAATTCCTCCCTCCTGGAGAGCAGAAGCCCCTTGCCAAGTTTCAGCCCCAGGCTGCTGTTCTGGCCTCCTTCAAACCATCCTCCCCCTCCAAAACAAAAGAGGTGGCAACGCTGACATGCTGCTCCTGCTCGGACAAAAAGCTGAGCTGTGCAGGGCAAGAGGACAAAACTAACCCTCCAGAGCCTTTCCCTGCAGGCTACCAGCACCAAACATCATCCTCTGCTTGCTTTTCATCCCCCTCTGCTTGCTTTTAACCTCTCCTTTTAAGCAGGAAAAAGGTCTGGGTTTGGGGGTTTATGGTTTAGGAGAAGAAAATCACCACTCGTTGCTCAGGAAGGGGGTTAAAGCCTCTCCTGCCTCTCAGACGGGCACGGATGTCTGGGAGGCAGGAGGTGCTTTAACTCCCTTCCCCGGAGGATTAGAGCCTCCTCAACCCCGCCTGTTCTGCCCAGGGCGTGACAAGACAGTGAAGACAGAGTGACAGCAGCCTTGTCCCCTCCTCTCCATGTCACCAAGCAAGCCCTGGGGCGAGGGATGTTGTGTCTCCTCTGCTGTCACCACTAATAAACTTAGGAGCAGCGATGGGGACACTGTGTTGCTTCGTGAGGGCTTGGATCGTGCTGCTGTTCTGCATCACACGTGCAATGAGTTGTGTGGTCTCAGCTTTGCAGCTCTATCTCTCTCCTACTGGAGTTTGCACTGTGGTGGAAGGTGAAGAAGCTGCCTGTAGACGGATTGGAGGTGATTAGGAGGTGAGGGCAGGGATTGGCAGAGAGAACCCCTGCCTGGTGGCCAGGCAGAGACCTGGCAGAACTCAACATCCACCCCTGGGGCACAATTCACAGAATCCCAGCATGGTGAGGGTTGGAAGTGACCTCTGGAGATCATCCAACCCTGCTGCTAAGGCAAGGCACCCACAGCAGCTTGCCTAGAATCACAATGGCCGGGGGGGGTTGGAAACTCTCCAGAGAAAGAGACTCCACAACCTCTCTGGGCAGCCTGCTCCAGGCCTCCATCACCCTCACACCAAAGAATTTTCCCCTCCTGTTCAGATGGAACCTCCTGGGTTCCAGTGTGTGCCCATGGCCCTTTGTCCTGTCACTGGGCACCGTTGACAAGAGTCTGACCCCAGACTCCTGCCCCTCACCCTTTATCTCTTGCTGAGTATTGCTCAGATCCCCTCTGGGGCTGCTCTTCTCCAGGCTCAGCAGCCCCAGGGCTCTCTCCTTACAGAGATGCTCCAGGCCCCTCAGCACCTTCTTAGCCCTCACTACAAATTCAGGGCAGCCCTGGCTGAGAGTCAAAGGGCAGGAGAGAGGCTGAGGGTCTCAGGCAGAGTCCAGGGCTACAAGACATTTTCCAGATGAGGTTTTTAAACTTCTTTGTAGCTCTTTCTCCAGTTACCCTGCTGCAAAATCCCAGCTTTGTTAAGGGCTGTCTATATTTATACACACACACACACTTGGCTTTGTTTCCGTTTGCTTTGTTGTTCCCCAGTACGTGGCCAGACCATTCCCCAGGCTTTTCTGTGCTACCATAGCAGCCAGCAACTCACTTCAAGGGGAAATAACCCCCCAGATTTTTCTGTCTTACCACCATGACCATTGGCAGAGGGACTGTCTGGAGGCTGGCTTTGCCAGTAGATCCTCAGGCTGTGGCTGCTGCAGCAGAGGAGGGAGGCACTGCTCAGAACTGGGGTGGTGGCCTGTGGGTTAGGGATGAGCCTGCCAAAGACATGTAGGAAACGTCTTAACCCTCTTTAACCTGAGAGAAGAGGACCCACAGGCTCCTTTCATCCACCACACACCTGCTGGGACCCCTCTGCCCTCTCCAGGGGTGAAGTTTGGGGCTCCCCATCTCTTGGGGATGCTGCAGGATTTTGAAGTGTGTTGAGGAGCACATTGGTGTGCTACTTCTCCAGGCCAGGGTGTGGGGAAGGTCTCAGGGCTGGAAACATCCTACTTTTGAAAGGGCCTAAAAGCCAAAATTGCTCTTAAGCTGTGCTGAGCTCCCACAGATCCTGAAGCATCTCACGGGCAGTGCTCCTCTCCATGCTGGCAGCACTCTGGGGGCAGGAGAAGCTGTGGAGCATCTCCAGATGCAGAAAGTGAAGTTGCCCAGCCAGTGTATGGCTGAAAAACCTCCTGCAGGCACCCCAAGAGGTTTGTGAGACCCTAAGAGATGCTTTGGAAAACCCCAAGGATACAGGCAGGGCTGGGATCACACTGCTGCTGGTGCAAGGGCAGTGCCTGAAATGGCCTGAAGGACAGTGCTGGGTGCCACCAGAAAGTAAGCCCCCAAAGCCCTCCCACATCAGGATTTAAACTGAAGGATTTGCAGATCTGAGGCTTTGGAGTGGGTTAGAGGAGTTCCCTGGAGCGTACAGCAGTATCATCACCATCCCTGAGCCAGCAGCACCCCCAGACCACCCCCAAATCACCCTGGTTGAAGGCAGCCACCCCAGGGACCATGCTATGGTTTCATTAGCAGCTGGGAGCTTGCTCAACTCTCCTCCTCGTGCCACTAATTACACACTAACGAGCTGTGTTAATTAACTGCCTGCAAATATATCAGAACCACCAGGCTGCCTGATTATGACTGGACCAGGGCCATGAGGAGCATCTTGGGGTGGGGACCAGGTGGATACCACCTTGGAGAGATCTGCCTGGCTGAATTTTGGGGTCATTTGGCTGAATTTGGGGGGTTATATGGATTAAAAAAGCCCAAGGCTTTGGTGAAAAGTCTCCTGGCCATGCAAGGCCTGAGGGGGTTAAAACGTTTGTGGTCACCTAGGAGCTTACAGGAACCACCCAAGTTGTGGTTTCCTGCTTCTGCGAAAGCCCTGACAGGCACTGGAAGGTTTTGGGGTGCTCAGAGAGTTGCTCAGTGGGGTTGTAGTGATGGGCAAGTCCCAAGGCTGCTGGCATGGGGTGAGTGTAGCCATCACGAAGCTGCTTGCTCTGGCATTGAGTTGGGGCTGCTGGCAATGGCTTGGTGATGGGTACCAGCCACCAGCTGCTGGTGAGCAGCTGCCACCTCCGGCACCCGGTGGCCTACATTGGGCTGTAGAGGGCTCAGACAGAGCTGAGGGATGTTGCTGGGAAAGCCCCCATGGCCTTTCTTGCTTCCTGCCTCATGGTTGGGGTTTTAGCATCCGGTGTCTCTCGAGCTGCCTCTGCAGCACGCTGAGGAGTGGGGTGAGGGCCAGCTGCTGCTTTGGGGTCGTCGGTGGGGTGAGATGTTTGGGATCCCTTTCCCAGAGGGGCCTTGGGATGCTTCTGCCTCCCCACCCCAGCACTGCCCTGTGCCGTGATGGGACCTTAAGGGTCCCCAAGCTGTGGCTGCCTGGTTGGAGTGACATCAAGAGGGGTGCCAGCATGGGCTGAGTGTCCCCCCCGTGCCCTCTCTAGGTGGGGAAAGAGCTTTTTGGGGTGGCCCTGAGTGGCTTATTCCTCATGAGGACCATCATGACAGCTTCCAGCTTTCTGGTGGGACACAGGGTAAGGGTCTGGCCCAAGAGTGTCACCTCTTTGTCACGAGGTGTTGCTCTTGTTCCCATGGTCTGGGGGCTAGGGAAGTCTCTGGCAGCTGGAGGCAGAGACACCTCCAGCAGAGCCCACTGAGCATCTCCCCCTCTCGCTCGGCCCCCGCCAGGACGCGGCGATTCTGTGACCTACATTCATGGCAAGGAGGTCCCCAGCCTGCCACAGCCACCGCCGCCGGGCCATGAAGCGGCACAAGTGACAGGGACAGAGTGCCCGCGGGCATGGCCAGCCCGGCACCATGGCTGCGCTGGACACAAACACAGCTGAGGCGCTGTGGAGAGCAGGAGGAGGAGGAGGAAGAAGACGACGACGACTTTGAAAAGCGAATGGACAAAGATGGGGTGATCGGCTTGGGGGAGGATGCCGGGAGCCCCCCGTGGGGTGAGTCTTGTCTTCTCTGAAGCCCAGAGACCCTTATGGGGGGCTCCTGGGACCTGAGCCGTGGGGAGTTCGGAGGGGCCGGGGGGGCACCGGCTGGCTGGTGGCAGCCCCTGGGTGCTGGTGTTTTCCAGGCGACAGCGAGGGCCTGGAGGTCGAGTCCCCGGCGGAGGAGGGTCGCTGGCACCCGCGGCGGGAGCTGGTGGAGGAGGAGCGAGGCAGTTCGCGGGGGGACGAGTCGCTCTGGGGGGCAGAGAGCGATGGGGAGCCCTACCCGGAGATCTCCTACGAGGGCCAATGGGGCTCGGGGTCCAGCGGCAGCCCCGAGGCGCTGCGACGTGGCCGAGCTCCGTGCCAGCCCCGCGCCTGCAGCACCGATGGAGCGGACACCTCAGGGCTGTCGGACACCAGCCCTGGCCCCTCCACCCCGTCCCGCCGCCACCGGAGCTGGGGCACGGTCGAGGATACCAGCGGGGCACACGAGCAGGGCTGGACCCCGAGACGGAGCCTTCTGCTGCCCCTCTCCACCGATGACCCCCATGGTAGCACCAGCATCGAGCCCATCCCCAAGCCTCAGCCAGCTGGGAAGGAACTACCAGCCCCTGGCACAGTTGCCTTGGCGCCTACCGGGAAGCCCTGGAGCAATGGGACTCCCCCTGCACCCCAGCTGCATGACCGGTCCCGGGTCCCCAAGAAAACAACCCCCACGGCGCCGCACCCCAAGCCCTGCCGGCCTCTGCGGTCCCTGAGCCCCCGGCGGCGACACACCGGCGGCAGGGAGGCAAGGGAGCCCTCGGGAACGGGCAGCGGCACGGCGGATGGCACCCAGTACGGCCGAGGGCGGCTCAACCACCCTCTGCCCGACCTCTCCAAGGTGGAGGCTCGGGTGAAGTTCGACCAGAGCTACCGTCCCCCGCGGGGCAGGGTCCTGCCCGCCTGCCCCCGGGCCCCGGGCGGCCCCGTCGGCTTCAAGTCCCCGGCCGAGATTGTCCGAGAGGTGCTGCTGAGCAGCGGGGAGGGGGCCCCTCCGCAGCCCCCCGCCAGCCCTGGAGTGCCGCTGGAGCTCAGGTCGCCCAGGCAAGCCACGGCACTGGTGCAGCAGCTGCAGGTAACAGCCAGCTCCACTGCTCAGCCAGAGGCGCCTCACTGCCAGGGTCTCCGGGGTGGGGGGTCGAGGGGGTGCAGGGGAAATGGGGGTGTCACCAGCTCTATCAGCCAGCCCAGCGTCACCGATAGGGGGCGGTGGGGGGTGTGTTCGGTGCTGGTCACCTCCTGCCGGTCCTGCATGGAGGGTGGTGAGGAGGGAAGGACCTGACAGGGATGCTCACATCCTGCCCAGGATGGTTGTACAACCCCCCGCGATGCTCGCCCCCGCTCAGGATGTTTGTCCCTTGGGATGCCCTCCTGTCCCCTGCGGGTTGAGGGAGGTTGTCCCCCGTGCATAGAGACGGGAGCCACAGCCGCACCAGATGGGCTGGGTGCTCTGCGGGGAGAGAGGATCTGCAACCAAGGGTGTGCCCTTCATGCCGTGAGAGCCCTCCCTCCCCGTCCGTTCTCCATACAGGGATGTCTCCCTCCGTGCCTTGTCACCCCCACCCCCGGTGAGGCCTCCTCTAAGCCCCCATCCTTGTGCTGGGGGCTGTCACCCACTGCGTGTCCCCTCCCTGCAGGATGACTACCACAAGCTGCTGACCAAGTACGCCGAGGCTGAGAACACCATCGACCAGCTGCGCCTGGGTGCCAGGGTGGGTGCCGGGGTGGCTGCAGGGCTTAGGTGGGGGCTTCCTGCTCTGCTTCCCCCTTCCCGGGGTTCTCTGGGGTGTCTTCCTCCCCTGGCTCCCCCCAGCTCTTCCTCCTGGTTGAGCAAGCCCAGCTCAGGGAGGGTGTTGTGACCACAGAGCCCAAAGCAAAACCTGGGGCCTCTGGGTTCCCCCCAACATGAAGGGCTCCACATCTGTGCCAGCCTGACCCGGAACAGCCCCAAAATGGCGAGGGTGGCTGCAGGGCACACCCCTGAAATGGCAGGGCCTTGGGTAGAAGCATGGCCCCGTGTCACCCTCCTGCACCACACCATTGCACGTGCAGGGAAACTGAGGCAGGGCTGCTGCCTGGCTGTGCCTTCCACCTTCACTCACCCTGCTTGGGCTGTGCCCCCACCTTCACTCACTCTGCCCAGGCTCTGCCCCCACCTTCACTCGCCCTGCCCAGGCTCTGCCCCCACCTTCACTTGCCCTGCTCAGGCTCTGCTCTCATCTTCATCCTCCTGCCCACCCCCTCTGCTTGCTGTCTCTGTAGGGATGAGGGCTTCAGGGTGCCCATGGCTGGGTGGGCAGTGCCAGCACTGTGGTGCAGGGTGGGTGTCTCAATCCCCTCTCCCTGCCCGCAGGTGAGCCTCTACGCTGACCTGCCACAGCCCAGCCGCAGCCTGGCTGTGGGCACCATGGGCACAGGCTGCCAAGTGATGGCCCTCAGCATCCCACAGGCCAGGACAGCAGCTTTCAGCACGGCCCCAGCCACAGCCTCGCCAGCCTCACCAAGTGGAGGTGTGTTGAACTCTGTTACCCTTCTGGCTCATCTCCCTCCTGCTCTGTTTTCTGGGGGTATTCAGCTGGGACCCCATTTCCATGGCTTTCCCATGGTGGGACACACACACCAGTGCTGTGAGTGCCCCCAGCATCAGCTTGTCCTTGTGTTCTGGGCTCCCCAGTTCAAGAGAGGCAGGGAACTACTGGACAGAGTTCAGTGGAAGCTACAAAGATGCTGAGTGGCCTGGAGCAGCTCTGTGAGGAGCGAAGGCTGAGAGCCCTGGGACTGAGAGTCTGAAGAAGAGCAGGCCCAAATCTGAGCAATGCTCAGCATGAGCTGGGCAAGAGGATGGGCCCAGATTCTTTTCAGTGGTGCCCAGGGATAGGACAAGGAGCAATGGGCACAAACTGGAACCCAGAAGAAGGAGAAACCTCTTTGGTGTGAGGGTGCTGGAGCCCTGGTGCAGACTGCCCAGAGAGCTTGTGGAGTCTCCTCTGAAGAGCTTCCAACCCTCCCTGGTCATCATGATTCTGGGCATGCTGCTGTGGGTGCCCTGCTGTAGCAGAGGGGTTGGACTGGGTGGTCTCCAGAGGTCCCTTCCAACCCCAACGATGTTGGAATCCTGTGTGGTTTTGCAGCTCCAGCACCGGGACCATCAGGCCAGGAGGGATCACCTCAATCTCCTTCCTCACCTCCACCCCGTGGGTGCTGCCCTACCTGCCCAGGGCCATGCTGCTGCTCGGGGTCTCAGCTGACTCAGACACTGGCAGGACAGACCCAGAAGCTGCAGGCACAGGCAAGCCCCAGATGAGGGGTACATGCGGTGGGAGGCTGTGGTGGGGGGCTCCAGCAGAGCCAGGCTCAGCCCTTCCTCTTCCAGGTGGAATCCTTCGAAGGCTGGATCCAGGCGGGAAGCCCTGCAGCCCGGGAGCAGCTCCAGGTATGTCAGCCCCCTCCCAGCACCCAACCCTGGGATAAACAGAGGGACCAGAGGGCAAGCTGGGGTGGGGACATGGCCACCGTTGTGCCACAGAGGCTGAGGAAGCTGAAGGATGTGCAGGACGCTCTGGAGCGGGCGTACCTGGGAGCCCGGCAGCAGCACCCAGAGACCTCGGGGGGCTTCGATCCCGACCGGTGAGTGCCTGACCCTCGCCATCCCCAGTCCCTGGTGGGGACTGGCTCCCTTGCTGCAGGTTTAGGGTCTCCCTGATGCCGCTGCTCCCTGTCTTGCAGCTCAGTGGAAGGAGACATTTTCCGCCTGGGGCTGTACCTGGAGGAGCTGAAGGAGCGGCTGGAGCCTGGGGCCAGGCGGCAGCTCCCTCCTCAACACCCAGCCCAGCCCCACTCCCCTCCAGCCCATTCCCCACCACCTACCTCTAGCTCCCTGCACCCCGAGGTGAGCAGGGCAGGGCTTGAGAGGGGGCTAGAGGTGAGAAAGTGCCGGGATGAGGGTCCTGAATCTCTGATCCCCTTTTGCTGTGCCCTGCAGAGCCCCACACAGACAGAAGGTCCCCGGGGGACAGTGGGGGACAGCAAGGCTGTGACACAGTGCTTGCCCCGGCCCCTCTGGAACAAGCAGCAACGTCTGGAGGAGGATTTTGGTGACCTGCTGCAGCAGTGAGTGCCCTCCAAGAGGGCAGGGGGGGTGCGGGCAGGGAGTGGCTCCCCAAACCCACCAATTTCTTCCTGTGGATCCCCCTCAGGTACAAACACTTCAAGTCCCTGCCGGAGTCACTGAGCCTGGAGCAGCTGAGCCTGACAGAAAGTGGATCCCAAGAGGAGGTGGATGGGCCAGCAGCAGGG
The DNA here is from genome assembly GCA_013400475.1 of Tricholaema leucomelas. Taxonomy (NCBI): domain Eukaryota; kingdom Metazoa; phylum Chordata; class Aves; order Piciformes; family Lybiidae; genus Tricholaema lacrymosa; species Tricholaema leucomelas. The sequence continues at coordinate 312,391 of WAAF01017797.1, forward strand.
GATGGTGGCCCCAGCGAGGGAGGCCCCAGGAGGACATGGTCACTAGAGGAAGGGGCTGACCTTGAGACCTCCCCCTCGTAAGTGCTGTGATGGGACAGGTCCCTCAGGCAGGGCGAGTGGGAGGTTTTAGGCCGTGCTTTCCACCACTGGCATTGAGAGGCTTCAGAGTCAGCAGCCTCCCTGGGCAAGCTGGCACCACCAGTGCCTCTGCCCACCTTCGCTCATGCTCTGTCCTCTCTCTACAGGCTCCCCCCAGAGAGAAGAGCTGTTCCACCCCTCCTCAGCGTGACCCCATGGCCAGGGAGGACACAGAGCCATTTGCCCACCACTGAGGAGCCTCCAGCCACAGCCAAGCCTCCCCTGAGGGTCCCCACCCCAGCACAGGCCCCCGCGTCCCGCCGAAGCAGCGGGGGGGGCAGCGCTGTCACCCAGCACCGCTCCGGCAAGGTGAGTCCCTGGGAACACAGGTTCCCATCTGCCAGCACCCCCAGAGCCTGCTGGGGGGTGCTGGGGGCGCTCAGCACCACTGCTGCTCTCCCTGCTGCAGCCACAGGAGCAGCGCATCCTGTCGCCGGAGACGGACAGCGGCTTCGTGGGCTCAGAGGCCAGCAGGGTGTCCCCCCCCGTGCACACCCCCGAGCAGCAGCCCCCTGCCTCCGGGTATGGCTCAGGGCATGCACCTCAGGGTGGGAGATAGGAGGCCACTTGCTGGTGGCTCTCTGCGGGGATTTGGGGTGCTGAAGGGGAGCAGGGATGGAGGGAGAGGAGGTGTGGAGCAGGGAGGAGGAGGTGCTGGGTGGGGTTTGGAGATGTGCAGGGTGGCCTATGGGCAGGGCACAAACTGTGGGGGCTGCCACATGATCTGCCCCCATCCCCAGGACCCCCGGCTCACTGGGACCCTCCATCCCCATCCCTGCGACCCTCCACCCTCATCGGAAGAGAGAGGTGACCTCGCTTCCCTCTGAGGCTACAGCGACGGGCATCTACCCCACGGGTGGGCAGGGCAGCACTGGGGGTGCCCACCTGCCCCCCAGCACCCCCTGGCAGAGCAGCTCCCCCCTTCGCTGGGCTGAGAGTGCAGGCAGTGAGATGGGACACGACGGTGACAGCAGTGAGTAGTCGGCGAGTCCTGGAGGGACATGTCCCCAGGGAGGGACATCTGAGGGGTCCTTGCACTGCAAGTGGCTCTGGTTTGTGGCATTCTCCCAACCCTCCCCGGGGTGCTGGCACCGAGGTGCCTCCCACCTCCTGGCTCTGCTGTCCCAGGTCTCTGGACAAAGAGCTGGACCCAGCGCTCCTCAGCTCACTTGTGCCCCCCTCAGCTCACTTGTGCCCCCCTCCTCCTCCTCCCCAGCTCACACGGACTCAGAGGCAGAGGGCAGGAGCTGCGTCAGCACCAGTGGTCACCCCCCTGCCATGACCAGGGGCCCAGCCAGCCCCCCACCGTCCCCCAGAACACCTTCCCCCACCCTGCTGTCCCCTGCTCCACCGTCCCTGGATGCGTCTCGCTGCGACCTGCTGGGCTCCCGTCTGCAGCGCGAGTGAGTGGCTGTGTGCCCCCGAACTGGGCTCAGCTCCTGGGTGGCACGGGGACCCCGCACCGAGCAAAGTCCCCAAAGGCACCAACATCTGCTGGGCAGCAGCAGGTTTTCCCTTCTTAGGGAGCCAGGGCCCAGCCCAGGCTGAGTTCTCCAAACTCATGACAGGTGTGGGACTGGAACCCAACACAGACAAGCCCCGGGCTCGGTTTTGGGAAGCATCATAGCATGATACTGGTGGGGGTGGGGGCTTCCCCCAGCACGGGGCGCTGGTGGGAGCTGAGCTGTGCTGGCTGCAGGTGTCCCTCACTGTGCCATCTGTCCTGTGGCAGCCAGGCCATCCGGGCACTGCGGGACGAGGTGTGGCGGCTGCAGCGGCGGCTGGAGGAGAGCCTGCGGCGTTCCCACAGCTATCCCGAGGGAAAAGCCACCACCCTGCCTGCCACCCTGCCCAGGAGGCAGCCAAGGGACAATGGACAGTCGACCCCCAACGACACAAGGCCCTCGGGGTAGGTGGCAGGAGGGACCTGGGAAGGGGAAGGTGGCAGCAGCCATCTGCGATTGGGGCAGTGCTGCGTCCCACGGCTGCGGGGACAGCCCCAGCCCATCCTGGGGGGTGAGTCAGGGGCGTGTCTGAGGGGACACTGAGGGGTCTGGGTGGTGACAGTGATTCTGTCAGGGTGGTGACAGTGGTTCTGTCCCCTCCACAGGGAGCCAAGCCCAATGACACGGGGCAGGGTGCCCCCTGGGGTGGCACCCACGAGGAGGGTGCGATCGGCATCAGTGCCACGGGACAGGCCAGAGCTGGAGCTCAGTAAGTTGGACTCTGCTGGGATGGGGACAGAGGGGACAGCAGGGACATGCTGCTCCCTGCCCACCCTGTCCCCAGATGCAGAAACGTGCTGGGGGTGCTGTGGGACCACAGAGACCATGCAGGTCTTGTTGGTCCCATGGGACCCGCAGCACTCAGCCTAGATCCTGCAGATCCCACCAGATCCCACCCTGCTTCCCTCTCCTCTGCCACAACCTCCAAGCTGGACCCCTCCCGCGCTGGGCCCCTGCACACTCCCTCCCCGAGGAAGGCGCCCTCGGGGGCGGTGACCTTTCGGGGACAGTACACAGGTGGGTGCCAGTGGGTTGGTGCCAGTGGGTTGGTGCCAGGAGCTGGTGGTGGCCATCCCCATGCTGGGGTCCTCGGTGACGCTGGGTTTTGGCAGGGACACGGTACCAGGCGGGGCTGCCACGTGCCACCCCGGCACCCCGGGAAGAGCTGGGCACCTCGGGATGCCCTCGGTGCCACGGGAGCTGGGCACTGTCAGGTGAGCAGCCCCCAGCCCCTGCTGCTCCTCTTTAGCTCCTGCTGATGAAGCCGCTAATGACTTCAATTCATTAACTCTGCTGCTGGCTTCTGGGCAGGTGATGCCAGCAGGCAGCCCCAGCACAGCACCCCGAGGAGGATGCGCTGCCCCACTTGCTGGGCACCCATAGGTACTCCTACGCCTGGCAGCAGGGACAGAGCCACACACGGTGGGTGACAGAGATGGGACACGCTTGGCACAGCTCATCCCTGGGGTGGGGGAACAGGGAACAACCCTGGCACACTGCCTGGGAACAGAAATGGCAGCCGGTGGTGCCACCACCCACTGCCCGTGGGCATTGGTGCTCCCACCCAGCAGCGCCAGCCCAGTGTGCCACAGAGGTGTGGCTCCCCCGAGGCTGCCGTTTGCTGCATCTCCCTGGGGACACCTAACACCCACCCGGGGACACCTAACACCCACCTGGGGGCATCTAACCACCTTCCTCCCCGCAGCAGATGCTGGCCCCAGCGGCAGGTCCTCCCCAGGCTCCCAGCCTGAGCCCCGGGCTGAGAAGCTGGAGCAGCCCAGACTCCGGTACTTGGCAGCCAGCCCTGCTGCCACCGCTGCCATCGGCTGCCTGCTGCCCGTGCCCCTCGTGCCTTACGTGCCCTCCGTGATGTAAGGATGCTCTGTGCTTCGGGGGGAAGACTGGGGGGAGGTCAGCATCACCCAGGGGAGGAGGGTGAACCCAGGAGGGGCTGTGCCCATCCCAGAGAGCCCACAGAGCCTTGGCACCCGGGTGGCAGCTGGCTGGGAGCAGGATGACACAGCTCCTGGTTCCCTTCGGTGGGGGAGAAGCTGCACAAGGAGATGGATGCTGGGGGGTGGAGATGGGGGAGAGGGGTGCAAACCAGGGCAGCATGGAAGCACAGAGCCCTGGGGGGGGGCAAAGCTGAGCCTGTGTTCCCTTCTTCTCCCCAGCTACTGCTCCCCAGCAGCACCTACCTCAGCCCCTGCCGTGCCCGGGGTCCCCCTCCAGCATGCCACGGGGCACGGGCAGGCACAGCACCCGCCCTGGCAGCACAGTGCTGCCCACCACCGCTTCAGCCTGGACCCGCAGGAGCTGGAGGATCTCAGCTGGTCGCTAAGCCGTGCCGTGGAGGCTGCCCAGAGCATGAGGGTCACCACCACCCGCATGAGCAGGGTGCTAGCCACCGAGCTGGGCCGAGTGCGGGACCTGCGGGGCTCCTGCCTCTTCTGAGGGCCCCATGGCACCTCCCAAACCCTCCCTGCCCCTGCAACGGGCAGCAGAAGGAGGATGGACCCCCCTCACACTGGGTACTCTCCACCAGATCTGTGGGCACTGGGCTGGAGGCATCTCCACGGGGTTCTGCGCTGGCTCCCATCCCTGTCTGTCTTGCCCTAGTCCTGCATCACTTCTCCCTCTGTCCATCCACTTTCAAGGGCACCCAAGCTGCAGGAGAGGGGCAAGATATGGGCAGAGGCCTCTGAGACCTGTGAGAACAGCTCTGAGCACCATCCTCTGGGACCCACAGGGTGGCTCTGTGTCCCCTAAGGCAGCCACCACCCCAAACTCAGCACTTGTAGAGCTGCTCTGACCTTGTGCAGGTCCCACAGGGCCAGGCTGGATGGTGCCTTGAGCAACTTGGTCTAGTGGAAGGTGCCTCTGCCCGTGACAGGGGGTAGAAACTAGATGATCTTCAAGGTCCCTTCCAACCCAAACCACTCAATCATTCTATGCTGCAACCCAGCTGAGCCCCCGTGGGCAGCTGCCATTACCTCTGGGCCTGCATGGGCTGAAATCCTTGTGATTCCTGGTCCATCCAACCCCTTTCCCAGCCTCTGGGCATCACCCTGGGGGGCACTCAATGCCTGAGGTCCACCTGTGTGATCCCCTCCACCCTTTGTGCTGCCCTTGGACTGGAGCTCAGTGTGTGTTCCCTTTGCTTTCTGGGGTTTGCTGTGATCCGAAGTAGCCAGAGAGCAGCTGAGTCACCCTCCTGGGGCTGGGTGGTGACCTATGCTGTGTGTGTATCCATCTGTAGAGCTGGATAGATGGATGGATATGGATCCATCTCTAGGTAGAGGGGCTGGAGCAGGTCCAGAGAAAGGCAACAAAGCTGGGGAAGAGTCTGGAGAACAGGGCTGAGGAGGAGCAGATGAGGGTGTTCAGCCTGGAAGCTGAGGGGAGACCTCATTGCTCTCTACAGCTCCCTGCAAGGAGCCTGGAGCCAGCTGGGGGTTGGTCTCCTCCCTAGTAACAAGTGATAGGATGGGAGGAAACGGCCTCAAGTTGCAGCAGGGGAGGTTTAGGTTGGATGTTGGAAGAAACTTCCCTGAAAAGCTCTCAAGACTGGATCAGGCCCAGGGCAGTGATTGGATCCCCATCCCTGGAGGTGGAGGCAGGACAAAGATCCATCTCTGGAGAAGGGGGGAGCTCTGCAAGAGCCTCTGCACCTCCAGGCTGGATTTGTGATGAGTTAATGCCTGTTGCTGACATGGATGTGGTGGGAGCCTGGGGCAGGGGGGGAACCCTGAGCACCCACATCACAGGCTCACAGAATATTAAGGACTGGAAGGGACCAAAGATCATCAGGTCCACCCCCCCTGCCAGAGCAGGCCCACACAATCTAGCACAGATCACAGGGGAACACATCCAGACAGGCCTTGAAAGTCTCCAGAGAAGAAGTCTTCACAACCTCTCTGGGCAGCCTGTGCCAGTGGGACCCTTCCAGGCAAGAAGTTCCCTCTTGTGTTGAACTGGAGCCTCCTGTGCTGCAGCTTCCACCCGTGAGTGGATGCTTGTGGGTGTAAGAGAGCCACATAGGAGCCTGCACCCTCTGTCCCCAGGGTGAGTCCAGCCAAGCCCCATCACTGCACCCCTCAGCAGCTTAGCTGCAGTGCCCCAGCTGTGCTTTTGGGTAGATCCTACCTGAAGTGCCCCTCTTGGACTTATTTATTTGTGACTCTTTTTTGTTGTACCATGACTCACCTTTGGGAGGGATGGGGAGGGGAAAGGAGCCACCGACACCCCCAGCACATTGCTCAGGTCTAAAAGCCTCCCAAAGCTGCTGAACCTGAATCCTGCACCCAGCCCAGGGCAGGGGAACAACAAGGGGCTGGGAATGGAGGTGTCCCCAACACTGGCCTTTGGGGGAGGGGGCTGGGGGTGTGGGGTGGGGTTTTAATGAGGACTTTTGTGTCTGTGGTTGCATCTCCTCTTATCTGTATCCCAAGTGAGCTGACAGGCCAGGTCCCAGCCATGCTGGGAAGCTGTGACCCCTCCCCAAGCCTGGCTGGGGAGCACGTTGGGGGTGTGCAGCCCTATTTAACTGCCCCAAAGGCAGCAGCCAGGAGCACATAGGAGGTCTGGGTCTGGGGCACCTTCTTGTAGCATCCAGCAGAGCCACTCAGTGGCATTTTGTACTGAGAGAATCACCTATTTTTGAATGAAATAAAAGCAGTTGTTTGGCTTGTGGGGGTCTTCTGGGAAGAGTGCCTGGGGAAGGAACTGGGACAGTGACCAACAGCAGCTGAACATGTGCAAGAAGGGCAACAGCATCTTGGCTTGGATCAAGCACAAGCGTGGCCAGCAAGACCAGAGAAGTGATATGGGGCACTGGTGAGGCCACAGCTCGAGTGCTGGGTTCAGTTCTGGGCCCCTCACCCAAAGAAGGACATTGAGGGGCTGGAGCAGGTCCAGAGAAAGGCAACAAAGGTGGTGAAGGGTCTGGAGAAGAGGAGCTGACAGTGTTCAGCCTGGGGACAAGGGGGCTGAGTGGAGACCTCATTGCTCTCCACAGCTCCCTGAAATGAGCTTGTAGTCAACTGGGGGTTGGTCTCTTCCCAAGCAACAAGTGACAGGACAAGAGGAAATGACCTCGTTGCAACCTTTTCCCTCTACTTTCACCTCTGCTTTATCCTTTCCCTCTTTCCTCTTCTCTCTTCCTCTCCTCCTCCCTCTCTCCCCCCCCTTCCTCCCTCTTCCTCTCCTTTTCCATTTCCCTCTCCTTTTCCCTTTCCTCTTCCCTCTCCTTTTCCCTCTCCCTCTCCCTCTCCCTTTCCCTCTCCCTCTCCCCTCTCCTTTTCCCCCCCCCCCCCCTTTCCCCCTCCCCCCCCCCCCNTCTCCTTTTCCCTTCCCCCTCCCTCTCCTTTTCCCTCTCCCCCTCCTTTTCCCTTTGCTCCTCCTTTTTGCTTTCCTCTTCCCTTTCCCTCTCCTCTTCCCTTTCCCTCTCCTCTTCCCTTTCCCTCTCCTCTTCCCTTTCCCTCTCCTCTTCCCTTTCCCTCTCCTCTTCCCTTTCCCTCTCCTCTTCCCTTTCCCTCTCCTCTTCCCTTTCCCCCCCCCCTCCCCCCCCCCCTTCCTCCCTCTTCCTCTCCTTTTCCATTTCCCTCTCCTTTTCCCTTTCCTCTTCCCTCTCCTTTTCCCTCTCCCTCTCCCTCTCCCTTTCCCTNCTTCCCCCTTTTCCCTTTCCCTCTCCCTCCTTTTCCCTTTCCTCTTCCCTTTCCCTCTCCCTCCCTCTCCTTTTTCCACTCCCTCTCCTTTTCTCTCATTTCCCCCTCCCCCTCCCTTTCTCTCCTCTCTCCCTCCTTTTCCCTCCTTCCCTCTCCTTTTCCCCTCTCCTCCTTTCCCCAGCTGCCTGAGCAGCCTCTCCCCCCCCTCCCTAAGCAGGCTCTTTCCCAGGGGCTGCATCTGGTGCTGGAGGAAAACCTCCCCCATGCCTTAAGCAAGCAGCAGGGGCAGAGCCTGGGTTGCACTGGGGATGGAGATCGCTTTTATTGAGTCACTCGAGTGCTGGAGTACAGAACAGAGAGATACAGAGATGATAACATGGTTGTGCTTCAACACTTTCAAACATTTAGATTCCAGTAATTTCAAGGTAAACAAGTTCCAAGACAGACCTAGATTATTATTATTATTATTATTATTATTATATATTTTTTTCCTTTTTTAAGTTTTTTTTTTCCTTTGAGATAAATTATTTTTCTCTTTTCCCATATATAAATAACTGTAACAGAAACAACCCAAAAATTAACAATAATAATAATTTAAATGGCCAACATACAAGATCCTGAAGCATTTGCATTGCTAAAACCAAGAAGGGACTCAAAACAAGTTTGGGAGAGAGAGGGGGAAAAGGGAAAAGAGGCAGGAGGACCAAAGAGGAACCAACAAATATCAGTGCAATGATACAGCCTTTGCCCTAAAAATATATATTTAACTTTATGGGCAAGGAACAGTTGGGAAGGGGGGGGGAAAAGGGAGGA
>WAAF01017800.1:0-42897 GCA_013400475.1 Tricholaema leucomelas
GCGGGGAATACCCAAACCATCACAATGGGCTAACTTGTTTCAATTTCTGTACAAGAGCAGCTGAGAATCATAAGGTGACATTTAAACACTCAATTCTGTCTAAACATCTTTTGAATTTAGCAGCCTACACCCAAGCCTTGACTTTATATGAATTAATTGGGAAAGTACTGCAGACAGTATATGCAATATTTCACTGAGATACAGATTTAACTGTGCAGGACATTGCCAAGAGTCTATCAAACCCCTATTTAGCTGAGAACAGAACTGGCAGATTTGAAACAGAAAGGTTTCTACTCATTTTTTATTCCTTCATACTTCCAAAGGCTGTGTTTTTTAAGTATATATGTCAGTTTTGCATCCAGTCATTGTCCTTCTGTTTCAGCCTTGTAGAAGAGCTCACAGCTGTGTAAAGTCACAGCTGTGTAAAGTCACAGCTGTGTACAGTCAGTTTGTAAGACCAAAAAAATCATTGGTCACCTGTGTGGACACAGTAACGCAGGGTTTGCACTGTATGGTATTCACTGAATCTTTTGTAAGAATTCCAAATTACTTAAAACACTTAAAATTATCAAAATAATCCATCACAGTTGTTAAATAATAGTTAATTTTATAGTTATAGTTAAAAATGAGATAAATAATTAAGTACAAAATGGAATAACAATAAAGGGATTAAAAATTCTGAGTTTTCTTAACATATAATGGCTTATTTTTAATATCTACTCTTCTGCTCTTCCATAACTACTTCCACTCTAAATGTGTATCACCACAGACCTTACCAATAATCCAGATAAAATGCACAAGCTCATCTGAATTCTGTGTTTTGGTGAATCCAAACTGCCATTTACACCCTGCTTTTTGTACAGAGTGTTAGAAGAAGGAACAGAATTAAGTCTCATCTACTTTCATTTGTATTAAATATAATAACTTAAATAATGTTTTCATTTCTACCAAATTTAAACTGCAGGTGGCAGTAACAATTTTTCTGTATTACAAATAAAAATGTTCCAATTACTAGAGTATTCCCTTTTTGCATATAAATCAAGACTTAAAAGTGCATCTTTCTCTGAAACACTTAAAGAAGGTACTAGCTAATCTGTTCTTAAATTACAACCCAGTACAAAGAGTGCTACAAATATTAAGAAACAAAGGAACTTAGTACTTCAGTTACAGTGTTTTTTAGAAAACTTAAATCTCTCTACATCAAAGCCTAAAGTGACCATAAGAGTGCAAAATATACTTGTATATACACGTTTATGTATATGCTGGGAACTGATTTATCTAGGTATCTTAACAGTCTTTAAAGAGAGACTAAAGAATGCATATGTTACAGAAAAGACAGACTTTGGAATTAACCAAATCTTTGCTATGCTTTTGAGTCACAATGCCATGCAAACTTCTGCTGAGTAACACAGATTATGGAGTTACACTGTGTTCGAACTTGATTTTGGTTTGTGCAGTTTATTCTAAAATGGGAGAGAATAGAGAATGCCATTGGTGAACTACATGTCTTTCTTCCAGTTATTTTTCACCAAAATGAAACTGCATGGGTTTTTACTCAGGGTACACCGTGTACCTGTTTGTTTGGGTACACTGAATCATTGCTTAAGTGTCTTAACAGCAACTTTCTTTTTAAATATTATTTTTAATACAGCAAACAGACACCTAACCTTCAGCAGTAGCCAAAAAAAAACAATTCCACTCTGACAAGGTGCAATCAGGAGGAAATTTTATGTAACACTGCAAGTAATAAATAAATTATGCATAGCAAGACTAAATTCAGAATAAGTATACTGTTAAAACAAAATACATTAGAATAGTTGAAGAAAGAATTACAGAGTTCAAATATAAACAGTAATTCATCTCAGGCAGAAGCAGGTAACAAAATGAAGGAAAGATAATTGTGGGCTGAGTTTGTTCAAGAGAAACAACATTTATAGGTGGGAAAAAGCATCTGCTTTCAGAGGATAACAATCTTAAGTACTTCCAGAGAACCAGCACAAGCTTTATGCATGTTAAATCCCACCAAAATGTAGGGCATTTGAGATACTGCTTGTGGTTTGGACAGACGTGCATCTTACTGAGTGAACAAGCTCCCTCTATATTCCTGATATCCTAATTGCAAATCCACAGCTACTCAAGAATATGTTCACAAACAACAAAATGGGAGTAGTTTCCTGAAGTATTTAAGTGGCAGAAATTCCTAAGTACATAAGCCTGTAACTATGTGGAAATTTCTAAGAAAGGTTAATTTGCGAAACTATGCTAAGGGAGGTGTTACCCAGTCTTAGAGTAAGTAACCAGCACATCTGGTAAACTCAGTCAACAGCAGAAAACCTATGCATTAAATACTTTATATTCATCTTGGCATCACAAATTAATTGACACCTACATTGATTACTGTTGTGAACTCTTAAGCTCTTGTGCACATCAAATCCCCTTGCACTTCCAATATGTAACCAAACACAACACATAACCAGTTAACTTACCATTCTGACTAAAAACTTTAACTATGTAACATTCACTATAAACACATTTATAGATACAATCTGTTATTCTGCATACAGGAAACTATGAAGCAGGATTTCTACATGTCTTGGAAATAAAAATGTGGGCATCTCTTCTGGTTAAAAGTGCAAAGGAGAAGGCTGTGAAACCAAAGAGTAAATGCATTAGGGTAATTTAGTATTAAGAAGGTCCTTGAAGTTTTAAACACTTGGATGAAATCATGCTTTGTATTAGCTGACATGTCATTTCTGATTCACAGCTTCATCCAAACTGCACATCTCATCAAAAACAAAGCTGTCAGACAGGCGAATGCAACTTTGCAAGGCATTACAGTAGATACATGAAGTTGTTTAGGTGGAAGGCTACATGGAATTGATTGTTGGTGATACTCTGATGGCTCTTCAAATTATTTCATGAAAGCTAAACATAAGAAGACAGCTTGGGAGGCACCTAGTATTAAGAGAATAGAAGAGCTTGTAAGAGCCCACCTAAACATTTTCCAGGTCATGCCAACAAGTAGTACTGTCTTCATTATGGGAAATGTTCTCTCTCTCTTTTAGCATCTTCCAGAAAACAAGTAGTTGCAATAGGTATTTTTACTGATTTACTGCATTGAATTTAATACTGCAAATTTAAAAACTGTCACCTAGGAGTTTACATATGGATGGAAAAAAATTCTTTGGGTATTTTCAAAGAAACATTTATTTTCTGCAAGCACAAATTATAGACTGATGTAATCTTTGTGAAATTAGTTGACAGAATTTCCAGGATAAAAGACTTAACAACTGTTCGTTTTCTTTTCGGCTGGCTCAGGCAGCACTTGTCTAACTCTGCACTAAACAAATCCACCATACTAAATGCAGCACTAATCCTAGTCCACATCAATTCTGCTACATGAGAGCCAGTCCACTGAGAGGTCAGATGAGAGTCAGGATTCACAGCCAGGACCATGGAAGGGAGAAGAAAACTTCTTTCAACAGAGCATGCTGTTCCTTTGATTCTAGAAACAATATGGATCTTTAAGAAACTAGTACATTGTTATCTTCTTGGTAATCTCAGTTTCTTTTAACGGGGATGGAGGAATGGACAATTACAAAGTACTCCAAAGTGACCATCAAAAAACTCATCTGTCAGATTATCAAACAAAAGTGCAGTTTCATGGTCTATGGTATGCTTTTAAGATAAAATCTCATTAATGTGTGGATAAAATGTTCTCCTTTGCGGCTTTTGCAATTCACCGGTGAAGAAATGAATACACATTCTTGGAACAATATGGCTGAGTCTCCAAAATGGTCTCTTTTCTTTCCCTCCCCCTACACCAAAGATACAGCAGCTAAGTTCCCAAGGCCATCAAACATACTAGTCTATGTTGTAGAATACTGTTGCTTACTGAAGTCCATAGCAGAAACTGTATTTGTATTCTGCAGCCAAATCTTGCATAAAACAATAATCCAGTCTCATCAGGAAATCCTGATAAGGCTTCCAATTTCTAAGATGTCATCCCTGACAGACTTTGAAGAATTATCTTTAAGCTTTCAGAGGAAAATACTGATAAAAACTTGCACATTAAAAACTTAAGCAGGTTAGCTTGTCTTTAAAATGTAGTATTTAATCAGAAGTGTTTTCATGAAAATTAAGCACTACCCTTAACTGTGACACTGCAGAAAACCACTAAAATTAATACAGTTTTAAAAAAAGTAAACCAATTACTATTTGTGGGGGAGGTCATGTGTTTGCTTATCACATCAAGAGGTCAAAGCTCCAAGTTAGTCTGAAGCAAGCTTTATGACTGTTCTCAGTATAAACTGATTTTTAAGTACAAACTAGGTATGTTCTGAATATGGTAACCTAAGTCAAGGACAACTAAAGGTTTAAGCACTAGACACAAAAGCTCCACCAAAATCTGTAGAAGGGCAGTACATCCCAGAATAACTGTAAAATGAGTCTTCATTTACTTAGCTCCTTGGTTTTCATTGTTTAGCCTTGGTACAGGTAATGTTCTTTCACCTGCTGTGGCAACATCATAAAAGGAAAACTAAGGAAAATGATTAAATCTCTAGTATAATAAATTTACCATGAATTTATTAACATTATTAACAAATTCTCAGACCACTTCTGGGAGCTGTTTTTATAGTTAAGCTTAGAATATAGCTTTCTATCCCCATCACCCACATAAATCAAGCATTATGGATGTCCTTAAGTACTCTAAAAGGCTCTTAGAGGACACAAGTCTTTTGGATAAAGAATCAGAGAAAGATAGGTCTGGAAAGGTTTTAAAAAGATCACCTAAGCCCACCTCTGTGCACAGGCAACATGAAATACACTATAATCCATCCCTATGAGATGTTTTGTAAACCTCTTCTTAAAACTTCTATAATGGAAATTTAACAACTCCCATGGGAAGCATGTAGTATATATGGAAAGTTTCTCTCATCTGTGTTTGCTACAAATATAGGTTACTTATGAGGACAGTAAGAGAAACTTTGCAATTATAATGATCATAAAATACCAAGACTATCTAGAGAAGCCACTGCAATTTTTGAAGACATTCTGGTGTTTGATACACATATGATTGTTTATTTATTGTTCCACATAATCTTCTGATTCTTTCAATTATAAAACTGAAATCAGAATTTCTTTACTGAGATTTGAGTTTACATCCTTAAATCAACAGGACATAACTGTAACGCTGGTGTTGAACACCTTGGATTGTGTGGTGGATTTTCATATTAGTAGTTAAAAGCCCAGCACAAAAAGTAGTAGCACATCATTCATAAGAAAAGTGGCCTTGCATTTTAAACTCAGGGATGGAGTTTCCATATTTTACTCCAATAGGAAGTCCTGTCTTTAAACACATCACACAATCTCTGTCTATTTAATCTTTAAAAGGGCAACAGTAAGTTTTGTGAAGATACTATACGCAAAATATTTCAAATGTGAATATGAGGAGCATGCTTGTTAACAGATTCATCAGATCATACAGAAACATGGCATGTCTCAAATCTGACATAGCAAAGAATGAAAGAGCAAATAAGATACCACTTCTGCCAAGCAGGTATTTTTGGTATTGGTTTTTAACTTTTACCTAAATTGACTTCTGCCTGCTGACAGTATCTCAAATCTGTTTATACTCAGTGCACATCTTATGGTGAGCTCAATATAAAAATAAATTCATTTCAATAACAGATGAAGTACAAAAGCCATAGATAAAATACGCACTACAGCTGTGTTAAAGCTACCATAAATGTAAACTGCTCTATTTCCGGGCTTCCTGGAATCAGGGCATTTTGAATCCTGAACATCAATTATTTGAGAGTGCTAACTTTAAAACTGTCCAGTTGAGATACAACAGAACTGTTACTGTTACTGTTTCATAGTTTGCTCAGTTGTGCACAGAATGGTAGCTGTTTTGTTCTTTCATGTTTCTAAATTAAACCAATTCTCAACTAAATCCAGACTATATTTATATTTTAAAAGCATAAGTCTGCCTTTTCAGCACTGTTCCTGCACAAACCATATTTGCATGGAAAAAGCCTGAGGCAGCAAATGTCCTGGTTTGTGTATAAAATTGTTTTTCTTGCTGCCATGGCACTTTTCTTGCTGCGATGGCATTTTGATGACATTTTCCCCTTCATCATTAAAAAAAGGCATTAAAATTCTGAACAGCATTAAAATTGCATCATATAGTTACTGTTTTATATGCTGTACTTCCTGAAATGAAAAATAAACACCCCAACGTCCATTTTGCAAATGTTATTTTTATAGATATATTGTTTCAGGCCTGCAGTCATGAACACAATTATACTCCTTGGCTACTGGAAATAACCCTGCCTTTAGCTTTCTGTGCACCTGAGATGTGTGAAACTGCCTCAATTACAAATACATTACATAAGACCTAGGGCCTGGTCCTGTGAATGTTAAAAGCATCCAGCATTTGTCAGTGGTAAGGAGGAAAGAATACTGGACGTGCAAGATTCTGCTGGATCAGGCCTTACATATAAGTGCATTATTCAATGCATTATATGGTAACACCTGAAAATAAAATACTGTATTTTTATGTAATGCAGAAGTAACACACACAATTTACATATAGTAATAATTTATTCTGAAATGTTAATTATAGTCTCTGTTGAGACATCCCCTAAGTCTCATTAATAAAAGAGCAGCCATTTCACCTCAAATACCAGGATATACAACAAGTTACAGCATAGCAAAAAAAATCTACCTAAGATAAAATCTAATTCAGGTAAAATAATTGTGTTCAAGATTTTACAGTTACACAGTTCTTCCTTTTTTTTTTTTTTTTTTCCTTTTTCAGAGCACAAAGAAAGTGTAACTTGTTACACTATAACTACCTATGCACATTATGTTAATCATTACTTCAGAAAATGAACCATCAGTTCCATTCATGCAGAAAAGCAGGCTGGGAGAGCTTGTTCAGCAGAAACCATATTACTGTGAATTTCACAGTCACATGAGTAATTATTAGATTAGATGGACTAACAAATACTAAAATCTGAGAATTTTTTTTGCATAAATAATACAAATTCTTCCCTGATGTGGTTTAGTCAGTCTGTAATCTAGAAATGATTGATAAACCAGTATGACTGTATCATCTCTATCTGCAATGTTCCATGATTTCAATGACAAGCAATATTTAAAGGATTATTGGATGGGATACTAATTAAATACATGTTAAACATACTGTACAAATATACTTGCATTAGCAATTTTACTCGAAAATGTCAATCAGGTATTCCTCCAAAATATTACCAGTGAAGACAAAGTATACTATCAAATATGGCTTCCAGAACAAGGACCCGCTAACAAGAATCAAACCTATTTACAACAAATAGAAACAACAACAACAACAACAAAATCAATCCCCAATATTTTAAAGTTTCATTTGAAACAGAAGTTCTAAATAGCTGCTGTATATAATACATCAGTTTGTTTATTTCTTGTTGCACTTAAACAGAAGTTACCAGGTAAGAGCCAGAGTGACGTTTAGGACTCTGAGTTCCACCACTGTCTGGGTTTTCAGACTTGGAGTCACGTTTCTTTGTGGTGGTATTTACTGGTGTTGGTATCTGTGATGGCCGAGCAGAACTATTGTCCATACTACTCTTCCTGCGGCTTGGATTGTAGTTGAAAGGAGTCACTCTTGCTGCAACAGCACCAATAGGAGAACTATGTTTGCTTGAGCTACTGGAACTGAATGGCGTACGTTCACTTACAGTACTTTCATTATTTTCTGGTGCCGGAATGGGATTATTTGGCAAAGGTTTTGTCTCAGTGCCTTTCTTGTCTGGACTGTCTATCTGAAAAAAAGAGTTCAGACGACTTTCTAAACCACTGTTATGAACTGGAACACCTCCATTTCCTGAGGTTTGTTTTTCTTGAATCTCTTTAGAATCTTTAGCATTCACAGCCCCTTTCTCTGAAACACTGTCAATAACGGGGGGGGTATTTCCAGTTGGGGACCTTCCAGATCGAGGATTGTTAATTGGGCAGTCCTCTATCCTCACCCACACATCCTCTGTCTTAGAGACAGCTGGTGCCATCTGATAGACGAGAGTTTTGGAATCAGAGCCATTTGTGGCAACCAAGGAAGTATGCTGAGGATCATTCATTATCTGAGTGATTTCATTTTCTTTTATTTTTCTCCAAGTACCTTTTGCAGGTGCTTGGCTTTCTTTACTTTGCTTGTGTCCAGAAAAAGGACTCCCATGTTGCTTTTCATCTTCACTTTTTGCCTTTTCACTGGATTCTGAGGAAGCTGACAGAATTGAGGAAGAACTTCCAGTTCTTCGCCAAGTGCTTACACGAGGAAGTGATGAGGAATGTTTACTGTGCTCACGCTTCCAAGTACCTGATCTGTTGATCAGCAATCTTGAGGGGCTTTCAGAATGAGAACGAGCTATATCATGACGTTTTGCTGGTCTCCCATCATATTCTACAGAAGGGCCCAGATTAGGGGGTAGTTTTCGCCAACCACTTGTATGAGTAATTGAATGAGTGGATAAAGACATATCAGGAAGAGATGGACTTAAAACTGGAGTCTGTAGTTGGGACCTTGTGGGAGAATCCGGCCTGGAGGGAGACAGAGATTCAAATGAAGCTGACTCTTCTAATTTCCGTCTTAGAGTTGGGCTTGGAGCTTCTTTAATGAAAGTTGACTGACGAACAAGAACAGGTCTCTCGGATCTGTCAGATTCGCTTCCACTAGATTTGGTGGATGACATTCTGGACAGTTCAGTCTTTTTGTTTGATCCACCACTACTGAGAGCTTGGTTTAACCCTTTTGAAGCAGACTCGCTTCGTGGAATGCTACTGGTACTCTTAGGTAAGGCAGTTTGCTTAGTAAGGTTTTGCTGGCTCATTTGCCTGCCTGGTGAGGTGTATGACATTCTACCTGAACTTGAAGATTTAGTTGAAGCTGTGCTAGGAGATGATGTCCTTGGCAACTGAGAAAGTTTGTTAGGAGGACTTATACCATTTCTTCCTGGGGAAATTGAGTTTCGGCCTGGAGACTGGAGAGGCCTACTTAATGGCTGCTGTTGAGGTCTAGATGGAGTTGAGTCTCTAGATCCTGACCTAGAAGGTCCTTTACTTGATCCATTTGGATTCAACCCAGATGGCTGCCTAGCTACAGGAGCTGGCTCGGGTTTCACTGATGACTTAATTCCTCTTGGAGAACTAGTCAAACTTTGGCCTTCACTGGGACTCTTGGAGTTTGTGTTTTTGAGTGGAGGACCTTTTTTTGAAACAGGACTAGTACTTGAAGAACTATTCCGTACTCCTGGAATATGGATCATTGTCCTACCACGTGAAATTGAGGGCACACTTGTCTGTTGTGGTTGCTTCAACTGGCTCGAAACTTCTGAACTGGAGCGAACTTTTCCTGTAATTATACTTTTATATACTTTCTTTCCCCCTTTGATTCCCCTGCTTTCAGATTCTACTTTTTTAGACTCCAGTGTACTCTTCTCTCCGGGCTTAATAATTCTTGGGCCTTTATTACTAGTGAAGGGTTTTTCTTCTTGGTCTGGTGTAAGATGAAATGGTGACCCTAGAGAAATACCAGATTTTAATGAAAGTATAGAATCAGAGTCTGATGAAGCTTGTCTAGACAGTGATGCAGCAGCTGCAGCTTGATGCAGGCTACTAACTATAGAATTTGCACCTTCTTGTATGGCTTTCCAATCAAAGTTCTCTGAATCAGGTGAAAAACCATGTGCTGAATCTGGCCTCTGTATCTCTCTCAAATCCAGTGTTAAATCTTCTGCCAGTATACCACCTGTATTTCTAGAACTATTTTTTTCACTTTCACTCTTCATTCTTGAAGGCTTTTTCTTTTTAGGCATAGCAGAACTAATGCATTCCTGCAAAAGATCATCTTCTGAGTCCATACTAAGAGAACTCAGAGAGCTGTTTCTAGAGAAACATACTGGAGTATCTTCAACATGAAATGATTTAGGTGCATAACCAGAAGTCTGTGGTCTGTTTGATTCCATCTGTGAATCAGGAGCCTCAGCACATTTTGCAGGTTCTTCTTCTTTGTTGTTATTGTTTTCTTGATCAATATCACTGAGAGAACTAAGAGATGAATTGCAAGAAAAACAAACAGGAGTGTTTTCAATAGCAAAATTCTGCATTTTCTCATCTGTAGCTGCTCCTCTGTCTGGAATATCTTTAGCTGACTGAGAGAAAGTTTTAGGTTGGCTTCTGCCTGTTGGGTTTTTCTGACAAACTTGTGTCCTGTTACTTGGCTGCTGATTTGAAGGTTGTTCTGGATTAGCGCAGTTTTTAGTTCCTGTTTCCTTTGCTTCTTTTCTTTTCCTTAATTCTGCCTTCTCTCTGGAAAGGTCAACATCATCATCATCAAAATCTAAAGAACTTAGGGAGTCATTACGTGAAAAACAATAGGGAGTTCCCTCAATAGGTGTGTAATGATGAGGGGAATCAAATGCAAAGCTTCCTCTTACACGCTCTTCATTATTTGGCATTTTATCATTAAAATCTCTTGAATTATTTTTAAGATTCTGTTTCTTTACATCTCTGCTCTCTGCATAACTTCTTTCATTATTGTTACTACTTTTAGACTCTGTGGTTCTATTTATACATGGTCTGTATTCATTATTTTGGGGAACAGGCTTTATTGGTGATGTTGGCTTCTTTTTCTCACCTTCTGGTTGGTTTTTATTACCTAGAGATGAAGATGCTTGTTGAATTTGATCCATTATCTTCTTCACTCTGAATGGTTTGTGACTTTTTCCTTTTGGCATAGCTGAGTTAATGCACTCAGCCAGAATATCACCTTCTTCAGTTTTGTCATCATCTAGGCTTGGTGGAGTCACAGTTGAGCTTTTTGCTCTCTGAGAGTCATCGGTACTTTGACCTTCTGTAGGAATCATGTCTCTCTTTTCAAATTCCCGTGACTCTGTTCCTGTACCCACACTGTCTACATTGGCCAACTCACTTGGGGGCGATTCTATGGTGAGATCACTTAGAGATGTAGCTGTTGAAAAATTTATTGGTGTACCCTCAACGCAATATACTCGTGGCATATCATCTCCTGGTGTAAAAGTCACGTGCTTTTGGGATTGCAATCTGCTTTGTGAAGGCAAAAGTTTGTAAACTGGCAACTGGCTGGGCTTTCTGGCTACAGGAGGAGGTATTTTTGGAATAGATGCTTGAGAAGGCTTTTTGGCTTTACGTGAAGACTTTGTTGGCATAGCAGAAATAATACATGCTTCCAATATTTCAATATCATCATCATCATCCGAATCATCCAGAATGTCTTTTTCTGCTTCAGTACACTTCTCTGCTTTCTTTTCTTGGTCATCTTTTGTATCATCTGACTGTTCAGGTTCTGCTTCATTTCCATGTTCATTTTCATGAACTGGGGGCATTATTCTTAACTCTGTATCTTTCTGTATAAATGGCTCATCAAGACTCAGAGCACTCAGACTGGAAGAGCATGAGAACCCATCTGGTGTGCTTTCCGTGGCAAAATGTAATAGTGTATCAGCATCTGGCAGTACCTGAACTCTTTGAACTGCTGCATTTACAGCTGCCTGTCTAGGACCAGGCTCTCTCTTTTCTGCACTTGGTACTTTACCTTTAGGTACATCTCTTTTCACTTGAACTCCTTGAGCTGGTGGTGGTGTTTTACTTCTGCTTGGAGGCATAGTTTGTCCAGGGCTGTCTGGAAGGTCACTGGGACTTATAATGCCACTTACCATTCCGCTGCAAGGCTCACTCTGAACTGAGCTAGCAATTGAACGACTTTCAAAACTATCCAGGGAACTTACAGAAGTACATCTGCTGAACATAAGTGGTGTTTCCTGCATGTAATGTTCTGGTGGACTTTTAGGAGTCTGTGCACCACTTTTTGAGGGAGATTTGGCACCTGAAGAAAATTCAACAGCTTTATGTCTAGAGGAATCAGAAGGAGACAAACTGGAAGTCTGAAGTCTATTGGATTTTGTTCTGATGTGTTGTGATGTTGATGTGATTTCACTTCCTGCACCTTCTGTAGATAATGCCCCACTGTTTTCCTTTATTTCTGCTATCTGCAGTGTATTATTGCCATCTGACACACGTGTGGATTGATCACGTCCTACTTCATCTTCAGCTGATGACAAAGATGACAAAGAGCTACACCTTGAAAAACATATCGGGGTATCTTCCACACAGTAAGTTTGTATAGTTTCCTGATTAATAGAGGGAGTTTTACATGAAGCAGTCTTCTGCACACGACCACCTCTGCTCTGTGCAGAATTTGGATGAAGCTGATTCTGTCTCTTGGAACCAGATGAGGGGGTTGATGTGCTCCCACTGCTTGAGGAAATATGATCAGTTTTAGTACTCTGCACTGAAGAACTCTTTGGGAAAGTAAAAGATGGCTTCTGAGAAGGAGGAACTTCTGTTGAGTATTTTAAACTATAATCAATAGGCTGATCAACATGATGTTCCTCTTCATTGTACTTTATGCTATAATTAGTCGGTCTGTCTTCCTCTTCATGTTGTTCCTCCTCAGAATAACGTTCACTATAGTTTGTTGTCTTATCATCATCATAATCATCAACGTGGCACAAGGATTGGTTTACCTTCGGATTCATTCCAAGAGTTGAGCCTACTCTGGTCTGATCTGAACCATTGGACCCTCTTGATCTAAAGGAAGAAACACACTCCTGCTGTCCAAAAGGTGACTGGTATTTCATGTGTTTATCCTCTCCACTTTCATTGTATACAGAGTAAGTTGCATTTTGGCTCCTTGGCTGCCTTTGTTCATTTTGTTTCATTTCATCATCTATTATATGCTTAGGCCTTGCCCATCTTTCATTCTGAGAGGGACTCTGCCTTCCAGAATTTAACTGTTCATCTGAGTATTTAAGACTATAATTAATAGGAGTGTCCAGCTCTCCTTCATTGTCATCCATATGATTTGCACTATGAATCTTATGTGCCAAGTCAGCTGGATATTGACCATAACTACAAAATTTACTTTCATCATCCTCAGAGTAGGATTCAATGGAAGGTTTCATTTGGCCTCTTTTACCATAGCCGTCACTGCTGCTGACACTGTTTAAGCTATCGTTTGAAGCTCTCTTGTACTCTATTTTTGTATAAGGACCAGGACATGTCCTGTTTGAATTCTCAGATTTAGCAAAGTATGTATTTGAGTGAGTATGAGCAGTAGCTGATCTTCTTGGGGCATTTCTGTCTTCTGTCAAAGAGTGCATTTCAGAAGCAGAACGAGAACTTCTGTCTTCTTGTGGAATATGCATGCTTGTTACTTCTTCCATAACTTTGGCAATCTGAGCTGCAGCAGTAGAAATCTGTATTCCTATTCTCTTAGATGAGTTCCCAGTATTCTCTGCAGACGGATGATAGGTACTTAAACCTACTGCTCTATCCCTATCAAGACTTTTGTCTTTCTCAGATCGAGAATTTTCTATGTTTCCTCTACTGGAGGAGGAGGAGCAGGGCAATACTGTAGTATTTAAATATGGTGAAAGTACAGTCATATTACTAGCATTAAAACTCTCTGATCTGCACACACTATCATCATGCCGACTGGAGTCTAAGACGTATTCACTGTATATATTTTGCTTATGCCTCTGCTTATTGCGGTGAGATGCTTTTGGGCTTAAATTATCAATGTTGTCAAAAGTCTCTGATAAATGCTGAGCATCTAATTCTGCCTCCAGTGCCTTTTGTTTTCTGACATGAAGAGATGGTAAGCTTGATCCAGGAGACATAATGTTGGCATCCTTGTATTTTGCTGGCCTGTTTGCCATGAGGTTTCTTAAAGCTGCAGCACTACCCATGGCTATCATTTTGTGTTTTGAGTGAATGAGATTTTTCAGCATACTGACTGCTCCCATGTCCCATAGTGCCTCCTGATCCTTTGCATTTCGTGCAGAAAGATTCCACAAGGTCCCACATGCATTACTGACTATTGTCAAACTGTGTGACTTCAGGTGTTGTAACAAGGTTTGTAAGCAGCTGTTCTCTCGCAAGATTTGCCTGGTGTTGAGTAATTGAAAACAAACATCAGTAAGTGGCATTTCAAAAGGAGAAGAGACAAAGCAAAACATAAAACTAAGCTGGAGGTAAGTTTTGCCCTTAGAAAGAATAATGATGAATTCTCCAATGCAAATTTATCCCCTATCTCCTCTAACTTCCATCTGAATGCTAATCAAATCCTATTACAAACAAGAATAGTTAGCTTTTAGTACAGTTCATCATTAATAAGCATCAGGTATTAATTAATCGGTTTACATATTTCTGTTATACAAGTAAAATTATTCACTTATCATATACTTTAATTAGTTATTATACCTAATAGAAGCACTGACATGAAGACTCAGTCATAAAGACATATGTGGAATTGCTAAAAAATTTAAAAGAAAGTATGTATACTCACCTATGGTCCTCATTAGTAGCAATTAAGCTAGAAACATTTCGTAGTATTCCTCCTCCACTTTCTATGATGGCTAAAGTGTTTGTTTGGCTCCGGTATGTCAGTGTGCCAACTAGAAACGCAAGAGCACCATCAACAGAACATATATCAGCTTTGTTCTCAGTACAGTGTGCTGACAAATTCCATAAGGCACTCAGAACACTTTTTAATGTGGATTCCTAGGGAAAAAACAAGATGACAGAATTAGAGGAGTTTTTCACTACTGATCACAGTCTACATGAAATACATATATTCACTTCAAGGAGTTATGTATATTCCAGTTTCTGCTTCCTGGGCTTACTGTAAACTACACGTAAGCAGCAGTACACATGTAAATACCTCTGTTTGCTCCTCTGCTTTCTTCAGCTATGAATTTGGTCTTGCTCAGAGGTATGTGCCAAAATGCTTGTTAACTGCCCTACTGGTAAGTATGGCTTGAAGACCAACTAACAGGAGACTCTGGGATGGAATATAATCCTGTCTGGACACACAAACGTCTATCTAGAGAACTATAGAAGTGGTAGCTACCTGTTCACTAACTTAAAAGAGGTTATATTAAATTGCAAAATTACAAAATTACAAGAAAGACCTTTTCAACAACATGGTTCATGAAAAATTGCTACATTGGTGTCTGCTGCTGTGTTAAGTCAAAGCAACTCTTTTCCTTCAAAGCAAGTTACCTAAACTACCCCAAATAGTGCTTTTACCAAAAAAGGACAACAGTATTTTTGGTTTGTGTAAAAATAAACACAATTTCACTACAATTCATCCTTTATACAGGATACCTTCTTAACTTCTAAAGCACATTCCATCAAGGCTTTCACACTTCCAACTTCTCTTAGAGTCTTTTTACTGTTTACATCTGCTCGCCAGGACAAGTTCCTCAACACACTTGCAATGACCTGCACAACAGAAAAGAAAAATAATGTATTCTTTATCAGGTTATCAGACTTCACTCCTGAATTTCTGGAATGCTTTGTGTGCTAGTTTGAAGCTAACTAGAATGTTTTGGTGAGAAGAACTAGATTACAGGCTGTGAAAGGAAAACAATGGTGATGTCTAATTCACTCACAGGCTTGCTGAGATGTATAAGAACAAGAAATAAAAACATAGATAACCACTTTTCTTCTGCTGCTGGTGAGCTCTGAGCTGCATCTTACTCTATAACCTCACCCTCCGTTGTTTTTTTTTTTGACTAATCCACTTTGCTTCCTAACTCCCCTGGCTGAACCTCCATTCTTCCTTGGGACTGGGGTAAGGTTGAGAGGGGTAGGGGGAAGGTGAAGGGGTGGTTGATAGCCCCTCTTGGGGAATCAGGTTTCTGTGAGGAGAGTTGTGTTTCTGTATTACCTTTTTACCTTGTATATTTCTGTATATAACTGTATATACTGTAAATATCTGCTTGTACATTGTGCTAGCTGTAAAAATAAGCTTCATTCGTATTTCCAGAGCCGGCTAAGACTAGTCTGTGTGATTTCTAAAGTGTCGGGGGGCGGGTAACACCCAAACCATCACACTTTGGATTAATTAACAGTGGTCATGTTCAGCTACTGAACTAAAATTTGATAAAATCTGGGTTTTGTTGTGTTGTCTGATAGACTGTTCTAACATTTCAGTATGATCAAAGATTCTGGCTTCCGTGTGTGGGTACCTAAAACAAAGATTTGAAATAAAGTTCATTGTTTTCCACACTGGTTGAAAAACTGGTCAAAAAATCAGATATACATATATTCTGATGTCTGCAGAGTGAAGCACATCATCTTTTTTTCAACTTTTCTGATAGTAAAACAGAACAACAACATCTATATGGCTCTCAGATGGTACAATTACTCTGATTAACATTTATATAGCTCTTTAAAGTATTTTAAAAATACAGTGTCTTTTACAATAAGAAGCTGAGTAGCAAAAAAAAAAATTAAAAATCAGCTGGGACGAAGGAAGCCTATTTCTTTGAAACAGACTGCCTGTGTGGACAGCACAGTAGACACTTCATGAAGGTAACAGGAGTCAAGTATAAAAATAACTGGTGGTGAGGCCAAATGAGTAGAAGGAAGGTAAATATTATGAAGGGAGAGTAGAAATACAGTACTTTCATAGATTGCATAGGATGCAAAATAATGGAAAGGTCAAAGAAATATTTCATCTCAAAGGACATTACCTGCTGTAAGTCTTCACTTTCAGATTTCAGCTGGGCTACAAGAGCTCTCATACAGCCCTTCATAGAACATAATGTAGCCTATTAACAATGAGAAGACAAAAGAAAATTAATAGTACTAAATGATGGGTTAGGTGGCTTCCTGAAGCTCAATAAAAACTTAGTAAAGTATGTTCCAAACAATACATACATGGTTTACAACTATCAAAATGTTAAGTTGAAGGTCTAGGATTTGATCTAGAACATTACTACCTTTGAAGCTGCCTTTTCTGCACCACAGAAAAATGACCTATGAGATGGTAGCATTTGTTACCTATTGTCTACTGAATCTCACAATCACATTTTTTTCTTTCAAATAAACACAGTATGAAAAATATTATGAATATTTTTAACTGACACAAATGTAACATTTCTGACATCTGAAGAACAACTTCTCAAGGATGCAATAGCAACTGAAGAACTTATGTTATAAATTGTTTGTGACAAAGCACAATTAAAAATTATTCAAAAAGTATGTCCACAGTAGGGCAACAGGTACATTTACATCTCTCAGTAGTTTAGTTTACACTATGAATTCCGTTACTACAGCCCTGTAATGTTACTAATTGGTTGATGTAAGAGGCTGGTATTCTGTGAAGCAACTGATTTTCAGCAAGGACTTATGCTTTACCTTTGTCTAGAACTTAGAATGAAAACACAAGTTACATAAAATCGGCTATTTCCATTCATTCCTGAAATGTCTTCCCCCAGAGTAGAAAAAGGAAAAAGTCTTCTCAGTACAAAGTTAAAATTAAGATCCATAGGGCACATTACTGAGACTTTGTATCATTTGAATGCAAGGTCCTTGTCAGAAATTACGGAGCCTATCTTCTCTTATAGTTTGCAGTAGTGCCCTTTATGAGGCAGATGAACTCTGACCATTTTGAAACAAGCTCCATCCTGAAGAGTTTTGCAAAATTTCAACAGCCAGTAATAGTATTGTTAAATAATGGAGAACTTAACAAAACTTGACTCAATTAGTTTTAGTTCAACATCCCTAGAAAAGTTGGTCACAAACAATAATCATTGGTTCACAATCATTATGTGCTGTGCCAACCTAATGCTCATAAAAAAATCTAAACTGACAGATAAAATCCTTACTTTCAGAGACAAATGAAAGGTGAGAGTTGATATACTTACATGATACAACATTCTGTTTATAATGCTGTCTGGAATGGGATGGAATGGAGAAGGTATTCTGAACTTTTGATTGAGCTAAGACTCAATGAATATTTTGTTCTGGAGACTTCCGTCACTTGTCTTGAGAACTAAATTTCAAAAGTAGCTATGAACTGAAATTATTTTATGTTTAAAATTCTACTCTTACCTTGTTTGCCACATCTCCAAAAGTCAAGTTTGTCAGAGCCATTCCAGCATACCTCCTTAATGTAACACTATAGTGATCATTTGTCAGTCCGTACATTTCACAATCTACCTGCAACAGTTCAGCAATGGCCTGCAAGCCTCCTTTAAAAACAAACAAGTAAGAACATGAGCAATATCTGTACTCTAATATCACAGGTAAAGTACATATATACCAGGAGACAAACTGCATTTATATGTACTGAACAAATCTCAAACATCTGAAAGGCTCAAAGAGGTAAATAAATTCTGACTCTGGATCTTGAAATCTCGTGCTTGAAAACAGCTGAAACATATAAGAGCATGCCATCGAGATTTCAGGGGGAAATAAGAGGAGGAAGTAAGAAAGCACAGCCATCTTTTAATTCCACCCAGTAAAAATCACACCTGACCAATGAACTCACACCAGTTACACAAAACCCTGTTTAATAAATTTAAAAATTACTGATTGTTGCAACTGAATGTTATTTTCTGAGAAAAATACATACAATACTTCATTGCTAATGAAAAGTGGCAAAGGAAGGAAAATTGCATGCACAGACTTTACTGAACACAGATGGAAAAAGTCAGGCTGTCAAACAGGAAACAGCTTAGGACAATCAAAAAACACAAAATAAAACCATCAAAACCCACACCAGTGAACACCCCCCTCCCTCCCCACAGAAAGCATGGCCTATTATTAAGTCAAATACTTCTAGAATTACAAATATTTCCATAAAAATAATACTCTTCCAAAATGCACAATTTGTGCCAAAAAAAAAAAACCAACTGAAACAGAAATTTACCACTTGGAAATAGTTTGGTTAATTTAAACTGTATTTATCAATTCAAGGGCAGCAGCTAACACAAATTAACTGATGACCTGTTTAAACTAGTCGTTAAAAAAGTACATAAGGAGTATTAGTGTTTCCAGCAAGCTTGTCAATCACGAGAAATATATTTGGTCTTACCAAGCTCATTCATTGCATGTCTGTGTTCTTCATCAAATGAAAGTTTCATCAAAACACACACTGCAGGACAGATCTGATGATCTACTGGAGCAGGCACTGATCCAGAAACAAGTAACCATTAATATTTTCTGGGTGACAAGTTTTCCAAGCCGAAATTTAACTTAAAATAAATCGACTGCAGTTTTTATTCAGGGCTTTTATCTTCCCAGTAATCCAGAAACAGACAATTAGTTAAGAATGTTACTAACTAATGTGTGTACTAGAAATAGATCTGATGCCAAAGAAGTAGTGAGGGATAATTCTGAATGTATGTAGTAAGTACAAAATATGAGTCCTAGTAAAAAAAAAAAAAACTTACTACTTTTAAACATTAACAGTCACAGTGAAACAAATATTTTTAATTATGGTTAAATATTCTGGTTAAATTCTGGCATTAAATAATACGTCACCTAACATGAAGTTCTTTCTTTGGGTGTTATGTCTTTATGTTAATTAAACCCTTTGTTACGTAACTGAAAAGTTTTAAAGGTCTTATTTTTGTGAGATAGATTACGGCTAACAGACAAATGGTATTGGCATATTTTGTTCTGACTCTCACTCATCCCTAATGGCTCCAGCAGTAAACTCCAACACTGGTGATGTTGCTCACAGATCTCAGCAGTATGTCTGTCACAGACACCTGCAGCCTGAATTTACAAACTTCAGAGAAGCAGTTAAGCAGTCCAGAAGCTCTTTTTTCCCTGACTGTTCTCTGAGAAAAAAGTCCTAATCACTCGTATTGTCACTTCTTTCACATTTTAATATTGAAATACTTCTTAGATACAAAGTAACAGTTCATATTGTATCGAATAGATTGCATTTATTTAATTTCAGCTCTCTGCCCTAAATAAAAGGTGCTACCTGTGCATGAAAAGTGTTTAGGAAGATCTGTTTTACTATCCATTACAATTTAAAACCAAATGAATATATATTAAATATTGATTTACATCTTATAAAACACTAGAATTATAATCTGGAAAATGCACCAATGTCTATGGTTTAAATAGTTGTGTATATACATTTGGTATAATCACATCTGTAAACACACACAGAAGAAAACTTACATGCAACAAAAGTCAGTTTAAAGTTGTACTTTCTGTAAATCCACCGTTTTCTATATACCCTTGAAACATTTTTATACATCTTACAGAACCTACTTGGGTTTTTGTCTTGATCCATGCCTTGTTCATGTGCTTCCTGCCATTCCCAACATGTTTCACAGTAAGCACGAATCTGCTCCAAAAGATGAAGCACGCGGATTTCCCGCCTGCCTCTTTTATCATCAGGCTGAGAGTGAATGATGTTATGCAGTGCTGCGCTGGCTCTAGCACGGGCCTCTTTACTACCACGAGAGTTTCCTAACAAGATAGAGTCTTTATCGTTGCCATGTAAAAG
Source organism: Tricholaema leucomelas (assembly GCA_013400475.1). Classification (NCBI taxonomy): domain Eukaryota; kingdom Metazoa; phylum Chordata; class Aves; order Piciformes; family Lybiidae; genus Tricholaema lacrymosa; species Tricholaema leucomelas. The sequence goes on from WAAF01017800.1 coordinate 20,420, forward strand.
CTGGATGAGGAGAGGAAGACACCCAGACTGACGCATGGCTATGCAGCTGTCTTGAGAGCTAGACATGGCTAGCAATGTTCTTGACATGTCATCTTTATCATGAGTACCAAGCATTGATAACAACGAATACACCATTTCCACCTGCAGGGTGAGTAATTTTAAAAATACAGTTACATGTAGAAAATACACGTAAGATTACAATAAAATGGATTCTGGATGGTACATATGGGCAGCCCTCCTATATTTAATGGTGCAAACCCCTGTGCTATTTAGAAATATTAAGTACTACATCAGAATTGATACTATTAATACATTTCACTTAGTGGTTAAATGGCTAGAGGTGGATAGTAGCTCTACCTATTCTTCTACAAGAACAATGGCAAAGACTTCTAACTTTCCATTGTACAAAAAGATTTCATAAACATACCAATGAAATGATTTTGGAGAAATCTAAAATATATTTAAAATTAATTCTGTCTCAGAAAATACTCTGTTCGAATCACATGTAAAGGTGCTGTACAGTGAAAAACTACTTGTTATGTGGTATCAAACACTGTTATTTTAGACAAAGATAAAAATGATTACATTAATTTTCTTGTTTATATTAATTTTTAAAGTTTAAAACTATTTCAATTAACTACTGATTTTTTGTTAGGATGACTGACTTGCATATGGCCCAGATTATTTACAGAAAATGCAAAATCAAGATAAATGAATACTTCTTCAAGTTTACAGAGATAAAAACAGTAAAGCATACAAATTAGTATTTAATATATTTAAAATACTGAGCATTTGTCAGACTAAATCAAGCCATGAAAACCCAGTATGACATACTTAAGTTGGAGTAACCAAAGTTCTCTTTAAAAAACAGCAATTCCTGAGGGACTCCCTTTATTGTTGTATAACACAGTCATCAACACACTGTTTTTTCTTCCCCATTTTGTTTTCTTCAGTAACAGCCTTGTATCAAGAAATGCATTTGGTTCTTCTACTGAACTTGTAGTAAATTATGAAGATGTAGAGGGTAATTTGGTTCTTCTACAGAACTTGTAGTAAATTAACAGGATGTAGAGGATAATTTTAAACACTACGTAGAAACTACAAACTCCTAATGCCATGTTAAGCAGGAAGATTCAAAATCAAAGCACAACATAAAGAAACTATCAAAGGGAATTGTAAAGTAGCAGGGTGTGTGTAGAAAATATTGATTAAGAAAGAAATGAGACTTTGGACTGTTTGATGTTTTTCTACTAATAAACAGATATTTGAAATGGTTACTAGCCCAATGAATGATTTTATCTGATTTCTTAAGAGACAATCCAAATGTGCCTGAAGATGAGTATTAATACCAAGTTATTAAAAAAAAAAATTGGATAGCAGCGAATAGATGAAGCAGCAAGTTTGTTAACATGTACTCCTCTAAATATTATAGGACTGCTGAAGCAATAGAAATCCTAGAATATGTGAAATTGTATAATTACATGCAAAATCCACTGAAAAATAGTCTTTGAGCCTAGCATCCTAGTTTAGAGATCCTGTCTTCTTGGTCTGGGAAAAATCCAATATAGTATTAAAATGACCTGGATTCTTAAAGGAGAGTGAATTTTATCTGCTTTACATACGCCTCTTGACACATAGCTCATGTGGCAGCTTTAATCCAGTGTGATTTGAATTTGGAAGTTGAAGCTTTTCTTAGAGAACAAAGCTCAAGAAACCCGCTTACAGGTTGCGGTAAATACAGCACAGGACAGACTGAACAAAAAAATCTGTCAGTCTGTTTCTGTCTGTATACAAATGCAGCCCACATCTCTTTCTGCACCTCTAGATAGATTCTTCGCTACCACTCTCCCTGCTTCTTCAGCATTAGTATTAAGCTTTTCCTACCTCATATCACATCCAGTTCAACCTATTTCTTTGTCTGTATCCTTCAACACTCTCTGCCTTCATGGCTCTCCAGCTTCTTGCAGCTTTTGGGAATTCTAAAACTTGCAATGAAAATTTAGAGAAACTAGATGATACCACCCTCTATTTGGTATAAGCATACAGTGCAGGACTGAAATTGCAACATTATAATGCTGTTTTAAGGTCTGAAGTAATTAATACTATGTCAAGCTAACAAGGCTGTCTTCCAAGAAGACCGTAACCAGCATAATACCAGTAGTATCTACACCTTTGCTGACTCCAGAGGCAGTATAAACTTCAGTGGTTCATGAATTCAGTTTTATTTTACAAGATTTGCCCTTTTTTCCTCCTCTCCTTTTATGCTGCATGTGTACTTTGAGCATAATTTTTTGTGAGCAGACATTTATCTCCTTGAAGTGCTTATACAGTTTTTTCTCCTTGCTGTCCCCCTATGCCCCCTCTCTTTTTTTGTCTATTTAATTTCTTAGCAACTGTTTTATGGATTTGGACTATGGCAAAGTATTCAAAGACCTGCTCTTAAAAGGGTTAGCTTCCATCATGGATTATAAATCAACATCAAAAGACTTTCGGATATTCTTGCAATAATTTCTTCCTCAGTGTAACAACTCCCAGCTTATCATCAACATGTAAAAAACCAAGGATTTTTGTGCATGTATTTTGAAGCTGGAAAAATATTCTAGAATTTTAACTTCATTACACTACTGTGTGCATATAGATTGTTCAGTTAATATTAGTACTATTGGCAGAAACAATGAGGTTATTCTATTAGTAGAAAGGTAGCGTTAGCGACCTGTGGTTTGTAATCTTCGGTTACCTTGGTACCCAGATGACTTGTCATTCTGCGAGGAACAGAATAATTACTACTAGAGCTCATAACACTGGCTGTCTCATGGTCCATTCGAGCAACAGAACCCTAGAAATTTAAACAACAATTGTGAAAAAAATCTGAGCAAAAAACAACTGCTGTGTAATTCAGTTTCAGCACTGGATCATGAAATCATATTGAAAGTAATGAACCGTCAATGTTATTAAGTTCCTCTATGCCCTGACAAAGCTTAAAGGTCACTATTTAACTGGGTTTTATTAACGGCATTTCCTGAAATTAAGTGTTCATGTAGTTGTATTTTCAACTGAATTGTAATTAGGATTTTTACCAGTGAGAAGGAGTGAACTTTGGAACAAACCAAATTACAATTTATACAGAGAAAAAAAAGCAGCCTCAACTTTTATGTTAGGTTATGTAGTGCACAGGAATAAGTTTGTACTTCTTCAGGACACAAGTATTAAGTAACTGACAAGTTAGAAGAGATTCATCTGGACAAGGAGTAACCTTACTTGAATTTGGCCATACCAAAATCAAATTTCGAGTGGATGAATTTGTCATTTCTTAAGGAAAAGCTGTAAAATAATGTTGACACTATTTACTGTAACTTCCATACGAATTACTGTATATAACATGCTCCTACCTGTAGCTGCAAGACTCAGTTATTAGCATCTTTGTCTTATTTTAATCCATTTTGTATTTACTTTTATTTTTTTTTAACTGTATTTTGTCCACTCATTCTCTGTGCTTTTATTTCTTTCTGCTTCCTAATTCTGAAGTTTCCCTTACTTTGCCCCTCCCTTCCCATTCACTTTGGGGAACTTAACAACACATTTGACCAGCAAATATTTTTAGTATCGGAACGCTGTTCTGCAGAGGTACCTGCCAGTCTTTTGTTGATCCTCTACAAAAGCTAAAATTCACAAAATTACTAGTTTAATTTGCAAAACAACATTTTCAAACTATCTGTATCAATGAGTATCTTTTTTCCCCAGTAAAAATATATAAAACATTTTAGTAAAGCATATGAAAGACACTTTAAAACAATTTTAATATTCCTTCTAGGTGCACCAATAACAAAAGATTAATAATACTCCTCTCCAAGTATTTATGGTTCTCACAGCTCAACATCTCAAATCTGCAGTTGAAAGTGACTGTAAGTAAAAGGTAGGAAAAACTTTATGTAGTGTATGTCTGGATGGGAAAACATTCTAGTCACACTGGACTAAAAGAGTATCACTAGAAGAGCTAAACGCTATCACTAGAATGTTTTAATTTCACACAACTAATTCTGACATATATTTCCTATGTTAAACAAGCTGTTCAGTTTAGGGCTTTTTTGACTATGGGAAAAATGCAAAATTGTAAAGCTTAGAATGAAAATTATGTTGGATTTTCTCAATTATTCACTTAAAATAATCTGCACTGCCAGGAATTTGGGAATTAATTCCCAGGGTTTTATATACTGAGAAATCCCTTCTTATCATCTAGACTCTGAACTACATTCAGGGGATTACTAGTTTAATGTAATATACATGCCAGAAGTCCTCATTTTTAAGCACATTTTAGCCAAAAAGGCAGAAGAGACCAAAGTCTGGAGCATCATGTATTAAAAAATTCACTATGGTGTAGATAGAAATAGCACAATTTTCCTATAATTTCCCCAAAGCCGTATCAACTGTGATTCAGCTGTTTCCTTCAAAGCCATCATATGGCTTCACTTCTTTAAGGATGTCAGGACACCTAAGTGAAGTATAACTATTTCCTACTGGCTCCTAAACACTAACATGAAAGAACTAGTATAAAGCCTGTAGCCATTTCTGTGAGAATAGGAAAGGATCAGATGTTAATGGACCACTGAATAAAGACTGCTCCAAGTATGTTGAGCTGATTTATCAGAAATAAATGTTATGTCAAATCTGTTAAATATGCCTGAAATTGCGCTGAAAGTAACCAATCCTCAGATGTTTGTTTTAACAGAGATTCAGTGGCTCAGCTCCATCCAGCTCTACAGAATCACTGAAAGATTCAGGGCGGAAAAGATCATCAGGATCACCAAGTCCAACTGATAACCTACCCTGTTGCAGGTTCAGGCCACTCCCTCTTGTTCTGTTGCTTATTACCTATAAGAAGAGACCAGCACCAACCTCTCCACAACATCCTTTCAGGTAGTTGTAGAAAGCAAAGAGGTCTCTCTTCAGACTCCTCTTTTTCAAACTTAACAAGCCCTAGCTCATTCAGTCACTCTTCATAAGCTTTATTCTCCAGGCCCTTCATCAGCTTTGTTGCCAACCTCTGCACTCGCTTCAGTACCTCAACATCTGTCTTGTATTGAGGTGTCCAAAACTGAACAACAGTACTCAAGGTGTGGCCTCACCAGAGCTGATTACAGAGAGACAGTTACCTCCCTACTCCTGCTGGACACAGCATTTCTAATACAAGCCAGGATATCACTGGCATTTTTGGGCACCTGGGCATACTGCTTGCTCACATTCAGGTGNCTTCAGACTCCTCTTTTTCAAACTTAACAAGCCCTAGCTCATTCAGTCACTCTTCATAAGCTTTATTCTCCAGGCCCTTCATCAGCTTTGTTGCCAACCTCTGCACTCGCTTCAGTACCTCAACATCTGTCTTGTATTGAGGTGTCCAAAACTGAACAACAGTACTCAAGGTGTGGCCTCACCAGAGCTGATTACAGAGAGACAGTTACCTCCCTACTCCTGCTGGACACAGCATTTCTAATACAAGCCAGGATATCACTGGCATTTTTGGGCACCTGGGCATACTGCTTGCTCACATTCAGGTGCCCAGATCCCTTTCTGCTAGACAACTTCCCAGCCACACTTCCCCAAGCCTGTAGCATTGGTTGGGGTGACCCATGTGCACGGCCTGGCATTTGGCCTTGTTGAAGCTAATCCCATTAACATAGGCTTACTGACCCAATGTATTCTAGTCCCTCTATAGAGCCTCCCTACCCTCCTGCAGATCAACACTGTCACCTAACTTAGTGTCATCTGCGAACTTACTAGTGACACGTTCTATGTCTTCATCAAGGTCATCAATAAAGATGTTAAACTGAAGTGGCTCCAACACTGAACCCTGAGGAACACCACTTGTGACTGGCTAACTGGGTTTAACTCCATTGACCTCCAGCCTTTGGGCCCTTTCATCCAGCCAGTGCTTTATCCAGCAGAGCTGTGCTCATTGAAGCCATAGGCAGTCAGTTTGTCCACAAGAATTCTGTGGGGAACAGTGTCAAAAAGTTTTTTGAAAGTCTAGGTACCCAATACTCACAGCCTTTCCTTCATGCAACTGGGTTATTTTGTCATAAAAGGAGACCAGGTTTGTCAGGCAGGACCTGTCCTTCATAAACCCATGCTGACTGGGCCTGATCCCCTGATTGTTCTCTATATGGTGCCTAATGGTGCTTGAGATGACCATGACCTTCCGTGGTACTGAGGTCAAACTGACAGGTCTACGGTTTCCCAGATCTTCCTTTCTTCCTTTCTTGTAGACAGGTGCCTACCCTCCAGTCCATTAGCACCTCACCACTTAGCAAAGACTTCAGGTAACAGTGGAGAGTGGCTTGGTGAGCACATCTGCCAGCTCCTTCAGCACCCTTGGGTGTAGCCCATCCAGCCCCATAGATGTCTGTGTGTCTAACTGGCTTAGCAGATCAGTGACTACTTCCTCACATATTGCGATGAACTCATCCTAATTCCTCTCCCTGACTCCTGCTTTATGAGGCTGGGTGTCCAGGGAACTGCTGGATCCAGTGCTGAAGACGGAGGCAAAGTAGGCATTGAGCATCTCAGCCTTCTCCTCAGCCTTAGTCACTCTGCATCCAATAAAGGATGGAGATTTTCCATAGTCCTCATTTTGTTGTTAATGAATTTATAGACATGTATTATTATCCTTAATGGCTATAGCTAGTTTGACCTCTAGCTGTGCTTTGCCTCTCCTAATTTTTTTCCCTGTATAGCTTCACTACATCTTTATAGTCCTCATGAGAGACCTGTCCCTTCTTCCAAAGGCCATAGACTCTCCTTTTGTTCATGAGGTCTAGCCAAAGGTCCCTACTCAGCCAGGCTGGATGCCTTCCCCACTGATTCAATTTTTGGCACACACGGACAGCCTACTCCTGTGCCTTTAAGACTTCCTTCTTGATGTGTGTCCAGCCCTCTTGGAATCGTATATCCTTCAGAGTGGCCTCCCATGAAACCTCCTCCAGGAGGAAGTAATAGGCTTGTTTTATACATTTTAATGAGGCAGAATTCAAAATCGCACAACAACAGAAGACCTCAAATAAAGTATGAATGAATCTCCCACTTGTCCAAGTCTGCCAAGACATTGACAATCCCCTCTTCCTTCCTTCCTTCCTTCCCTGTAAAATATGTACAGAAAAAACACCTCATTCATACACTGAAGATGAATGAGACAGCCACAATGCATCAATTATTTAAAAACACTGCGCTTTTAGCTCCAATGCAATGAACTTTCTTACCAAATAATAAAGCTAAGAATTAAAGTCAGAGCTTAAAGCAATTGCTCAGATATGGCTGACAAAACTTAATTGCAAATGGTGATCAAACATGTTTCAAAAGCAAAATTAAAGGCTGTCGTTAATGTTCAATCAAGTGAAATATTCTATCCAATCCACAACTTTTCCTGGTAATTCTTCCTGTACAAGAAACTTTCAGAACTATTTAAATAATTTTACCTCCTTGGAGGACCAAAAATATTTTGCACATGTACTCAACTATGGAATTTTGTACTGTTAAGTTTCAAGAATCTATATTACTAGTGGGAAATTACCAGCTAGACCTGAAAATCATAAAGGGAATGATCATGGTAATTAATATAAAATGGTAAATAATATAAAATAAAAGGGTAAACATAAAATGGTAAAGAATATAAAATGTTGAAAAACACTTGTTTTGAAGTGCAGGAATTTAATGTACCTCAAAATATTTCACTAATAAAAGACAGAGCATTGAAGCACCTAAATCAGCCTTCAGCACACTTTCATTATTACCTCATAGATACTACTGTTTCAAATCTTCATCTAAAACCGTGTTAAAGAAACTTTTATGATAAACCTGTCATTTGGTTATCATTTTTAAAAGGAAAATAAAATCACTGATATTTCAGTCATACATTTTAAAGTAATTTTTGTTTAGAAATTCCAGAATTAAATCATACTTCTAATACTACAGTTCAACAACAACAACATATTTTCTGCAGATATTTTTATCTCCTTCATAGGATTAGGCTCAGTAATAATTTAAACAAGACAAAAATGCTCCCTGAATTATCAAATATTTATGCTTCATCTTACTAAAATACTTTTTTCCAATAAATACAGGAATTTTCTCATGTATAGATGAAAGAACAAAGATGTATGTCCCTAAAACAAGCACGCACGCAAACATTGTAAAGTACATTTCAATATATGAGCATTATACATTCTGAGTATTTAAGTATACACTACTGATGAACAAAAAATCAATTTACCTGACCAGTACTGCTAGTTGCCACGCTGATTTCTGCTGCTCCTTGACTTTCATTAAGCCTCTCTGTATCATGGGAGCCTGCATCATGCTTGCTTTGAGGTGCTCTCTGTTAATGTAAGAGTTTATGAAATTATGTACAGAAATGAAGTATGCTTTACACCATTCAAAGCTTTGTAGACTGTGAACACATCAGTGCTGCATCCTCACAGCCACTGAACACTACATTGTATTTCACAACTCTTACCGATAAAAATTAATGACTGAGACTGAGTCTTTGAAAAACTGCAAGATAAATGTGAAGCCTTTCCTCTGAGGATTATAGCCCTGAAAGACAAAGGATTTGCTGTGACATGCAGAAACACTACTTAGCACCAAATGTGCTCATATTGCTATCAGAAATGCAAAAGAACTGGAGCAAACAACTGTTTGTCTGCAGTGCCACGTAATTTGTGCATTTATGGGAGACTATACCTAGCAAAGGTCAATTAAGCTTTGCATTCCAAGACAAGTAACTTTTGTGTGAATTGAAGTGTATCTGTACTTCAAGAATCCTTCTAAATCTTAAGGACAAACACTGCAGGAATAACCATCTTGATGCAAGTAAGATGTATATAACCTTATACTGATCTACCTAATACTTTCTCAAAAAATCAACCCATCTGGGAAGCTGCTACGGACATGTTTTAATTCCTTAAGGACAAATTTTATGTGCATCTACATGAAAATTAAACTGGTGTCTGACACTGATAGGGATAATGAGATCAACAGGAAAATCAGGCCTTTTGTAAGTTTCTTAATAAAGAAATAGAGCAGTTATCAAGTATGCAACATTTTCTTTAAAATATTTCACATTTTCAGAAAGACATAAATAATCCGGTCTATAAAACTGTCTTAAAGTCTGGAGATGAAAAGGTACCACCTTACCTCCAAAGCACAATTATTCTCAAAGTATTAGTTTTGAGGCCCAACCACATTTTTCTGACTCAGAGGCTATTACCTTAACAGACAACACTTTATTATCCCTCTTGATTAGTTTCACTATGCTTGATAAATTAAAATCAGTTTCTCTGTAGCTCTGTAATGTTGTTGAGTTGCACAGTCTGCCTCATCTTGCCTTATGAAAACTGCTCTTTAACATTCATCAGAAACATACCTTTCTTAATTTACAGATACTGAAATTTCAGTTACATTTAGTCACTCATACAGTATCAGTGGCATACTAACTCCATTAGTCTCAAACATGGGAAATATTTAACACTGGACAGAATTTCAGAAACCAGTAAATAACAAGTATGTGTGAAGTGATAATTTAAGACTGAACTTTAAAAATTACATCTATTCAATTTAAAGGATAAAGATACATCAAAGAACACAGTGATACTAGACAAAGTATTAACATCAGGAAACTGAAAACAATGATGAGTAACGTTTTTCTTAATATTATATGTTCAGGTATGGAAAATGAGTAACTCAAAACTCTCAAAAGTAATTTAGAGAAACAGTATTACTATTCTTTTAAATCTGTCTGCAATTTTAAAACTGACCACCTGTGTCATTGTGTATGAAATTATATTGTTATTGATGCTCATACTATGAATAAACATATTTTGGTTCCCAATGGAAAAGCAGGGACTCAGTCAAGATCAAGCCTTGCCATGCTACGTACCACACACAATAGGATATACTATACGCTGAATCCCTGTCTCACAGTGCTTTCAGTCTCGAAGGCAAATGTAATGATGAATTTGACAAAACCTATATCTGAGATTCCACTATACTCAAGACAGACTTTTCCAGTCATTAGGTGACTTTCAAATGATTTTCAGTCTCCTGAATAAGGAAGTATTCATGTACTTCATGGTGAAATGCTGCACTGTTCCTTAGCCCTGACCCACTGAGCTGCCTATGAGGGAACAGTAGTATCCTTCCAAGAACATTCCTGGGTCTGGGGCATTTTTCTTTTTGGGGTGGTAGTGGTGACAACAGTGTATCTATTAACAATTTGTGACACATTTAGAGCACAAACATGGAGATATTTCATTCCTTGACAAAAAAAGCTTCTTCTCTCATAAGCACTCCCCGTGTTCCTCTCAGTCAAAAACATTTTGTTTGATACAAGCTATTACTGAATGAGATGACTTTCCATTCCCCCACAAGCACTCTCAAAAAAATGGCATTACAAAAAAAATTAGTCAACACAACACCCAAGTTAATTTATAAGACAATTTTAACAGTTACTAGCAGGACACTCTCATAACATTACTGTCATGAAGCAATGTTGTGCATCTTGATTTCAGCAAGGCTGTCATGGTTTTTTAAAGAGAGATGAGAGAAATGAAACTCTCAAATGAAATTGGAGAAAGAAAAACAGAATCATATTTGGAGAGAAATACAGAAAAGATATTACAAAGCAAGTACCACATCCCTGGCAAACCCCTTTGAAATTTCCCTCAACCCAAATCTAAATCTGTACTCCCCAGTGCTCCAATCCTCCCCCCACCCAATGCCTCTGCCATGCAAGAGGCCTACACACAAGCTTTTGGAGGCCCCTGCTTACATGTTTTTCCCGATAAGGTGGCTCCCACCAGACACAGGGCAGGAGGAGGAGGAAAGGAGAGCGAGCTGGTCTTGTGAGTTTATAAAGAGATAGCAGAATTATGGGATTTAATAACAATCTTCAAGTCCCCAGAAGATTTTTTTTAACCTGTAATTCTCAACCTGGGACAAAGGCTTTTGACATGTTTCCCATAACATCCTCATAGGTAAGCTTAGGAAGTGCGGGTTAGATGAGTGGACAGTGAGGTGGATTAGAACTGGCTGAAGGACAGAACTCAGAGGGTTGTAATATCAATGGTGCAGTGTCTAGGTGGAGACCTTTAGTTAATGGTGTTCCCTAGGGGTCAGTACTTTGTCCAGTCTTGTTCAACATATTAATCATTGACCTGGATGAGGGACAGAGAGCACTCTCGGCAAGACTGCTGATGATAAAGCTAGGAGTGGCTGACACACCCAGAAGGCTGTGCTGCCATTCAAAGAGACCTGAATAGCCTGGAGAGCCTGGACACATTCCTGTGCAACCTGATGTAGGCATACCTATGTTACCCACGGGGGTTGGACTAGATGATCTATAGGTTGCTGGGTGTTTCTTAATCTGTGCAGGGACTGGTATGACGAGTTTCGACACCAACATGATGTGTAAAGTCGAACCCATTTATTGCAACTAAAAGTGACACTTACATAGTGGCTAGTACAATGTGTGTAATTCTGATATATAGCAGAATATGGGCTGTGCACATGCCTAGAGGCAGATATGACTGACTGGCGGCCCTAATCCCCCTCGCACAGCTAATGACAGCTAGCTTAGTAGATTCTCTGCCAGCCTTCTCAAGGTTATTTTCCCTGCAGCTGCACTTCCTTATCAGTATGTCCTAATGTTACCCTTCCTGCTCTCCTTATTTCAGACTGCTCAATTCTGCCCAAACCCCAACAACAGGTGTCTTCCAACCCATACCATTCTGTGATTCTGCGATCAGCTTGGGTTTTCAGTGTCAAGTCTACAAGTTCATAGTGAAGAGTTATTACCAGTTCAGTTACTGAAGTAATTTGAAGTAAAAAACTGTCCTCTTCACATAGACTGGCACAAAGCAGTTAACAATAACATACACAGCAAATGGTAGGTATTTATAAAAAAATGATTCTTTACATTAAAAGATATTTAATCATAGATGTCTATGTCTATATTTAAGTACCAACAGGTATTTATTATATATGCATATTACAGAAAAATGGAAAAATGTATCCACACACATACAGATTATCAAAGTATATATTTGTATAGATATAGAATGCTGTAAATATATTAATATTCATCTGACAGACTGTGGATAGTGGCTACACACTGCACAATCACTGCAAGTATGCCCTCGCTTTGCATTACCTTTTAACACTGAACGTAGGACCTATGGATGAAAATACAAACTACCAACCACATCTGCAAAGAACCAGAGCATGTAAATAGCAGAAGAGCCTGTAAACTCTCTCCGCTAGGTACATCATACCTAGAGAATACCACACAGATCTGGGGAACACAGCACAATATATTTTGAAGCAAGGCTATTTAAGGAGACTAAGATGAGTTTATAGCTCACTGTCACTTTTAACAGAGTATGCTTGCTTGCTCTTTCAGCAAAATGGTGAAAGACTGCACATGCTTACTCTAGAAATACAGAGCCACTCCTTCCATCTTGTTTGATGTTTTCTGAGCACTTCTGATGTCAACAGTTCCTTTGCTTATCAATTATTAACTTCTTTGTATTTACTAGGAGAAAAATTACATATCTCTAGCTATTTTATGACATTTGCATGTGTGGTGGGCCTTGATCATTGTTGCTAAGATAACCAATTCTGAATAATGTTACCTAATACTATGTCAACATTAACTAGGAGCCCCTTGTGTATTTATTAGGACAAAAGACTTCTCTATGCATAGACCACTGTTTTTTCTCCCAACCTTGTTATTTTCTGTGTATTGAAAACCACAAATACAATATCACTTTTTAGATTTCAGAAAATTATTATTTTTATATTACTTTGTATTAAACACAGGTCTAAATAAGAAGGTAAGACAATAATGCAACAAACAAAAATAAGAAACCCTATGATTAAACAATTTTGCTACGGTTGAGTCACAGATAGAAAGTAATTCTAGTAAGACAAATTGTTAAGAGAAATCCTACCCATCAGAGTTTAAACAGTCTAAAGCTTGGTAAGCACAATTTCTGTGCAGAATAAATCCACAGCAAAACTTCTCCATGGAAAATACTTCAGGTATTTCAAACAACACATAGTATGGGAGAAAGGCCTGTGTGACTGTAACAATCAGAAAACTTCTGTCCCAGGTTGAGAACTATAGGGTTAAAAATCCTCTAGGGACTAGAAAATTGTTATTGAATCCCATAATTCTGCTATCTCTTTATGAACTCACAGTGAGGCCAGCTCACTCTCCTTTCCTCTCCCTCTAGCCCTATGTCAAGCAGGAGTTTCTTTTATCATGACAAACATGTAAGGAATAGGCCTGGTTTGGGGCCTCTAGAGGCTTCTGTTTAGGCTCATGGATGACAGAGGTGTTGTCAGGGGCAGGACTGATTATAGATTTAGTTTTGGGTTTAGGGAAAATTCAGGGGGTTTGCTATGGATTTTGTATCTGCTTTGTAATTTCTTTCTGTATCTCTGCAAATATAATTCTGTTTTCTCTCCAAATCATTTGAGAGCTTCATTCTGTCAGCTCCTTAAAAACCTTTTTTCTTATAAATAATTTCAGATTTGTACTGACAACCAAAAGCTCTCTTTGGAGGAACCTATCTACAATGAATCATACCTTACTATGAAAAGCTTGCAAAATACCTAGTTGAAGTATGACAAAATTTGAAGGTGGTTTTTCTAGTAACATTTACAAGGCATAGTAATTTGCCAAAACCTTATAAATGTGGTAAGATGTAAGCAAAAAGTGTTTCTGCTCATAAGATTTCCAAAAGCTATTTTTATGGTGCAGTATTATATTTGGTCTTAGCCTGCAAGATATAATACACCTGGATTCTACACTGATAGGCATCACACCATGGGGGCCAAATAAGTCCATCAGACAAGCTATGGTATTTATTACTCTTGTTACTACATCACCATAAACATAAAGATGTACATTCAACTCAGACATCANTCCATGGAAAATACTTCAGGTATTTCAAACAACACATAGTATGGGAGAAAGGCCTGTGTGACTGTAACAATCAGAAAACTTCTGTCCCAGGTTGAGAACTATAGGGTTAAAAATCCTCTAGGGACTAGAAAATTGTTATTGAATCCCATAATTCTGCTATCTCTTTATGAACTCACAGTGAGGCCAGCTCACTCTCCTTTCCTCTCCCTCTAGCCCTATGTCAAGCAGGAGTTTCTTTTATCATGACAAACATGTAAGGAATAGGCCTGGTTTGGGGCCTCTAGAGGCTTCTGTTTAGGCTCATGGATGACAGAGGTGTTGTCAGGGGCAGGACTGATTATAGATTTAGTTTTGGGTTTAGGGAAAATTCAGGGGGTTTGCTATGGATTTTGTATCTGCTTTGTAATTTCTTTCTGTATCTCTGCAAATATAATTCTGTTTTCTCTCCAAATCATTTGAGAGCTTCATTCTGTCAGCTCCTTAAAAACCTTTTTTCTTATAAATAATTTCAGATTTGTACTGACAACCAAAAGCTCTCTTTGGAGGAACCTATCTACAATGAATCATACCTTACTATGAAAAGCTTGCAAAATACCTAGTTGAAGTATGACAAAATTTGAAGGTGGTTTTTCTAGTAACATTTACAAGGCATAGTAATTTGCCAAAACCTTATAAATGTGGTAAGATGTAAGCAAAAAGTGTTTCTGCTCATAAGATTTCCAAAAGCTATTTTTATGGTGCAGTATTATATTTGGTCTTAGCCTGCAAGATATAATACACCTGGATTCTACACTGATAGGCATCACACCATGGGGGCCAAATAAGTCCATCAGACAAGCTATGGTATTTATTACTCTTGTTACTACATCACCATAAACATAAAGATGTACATTCAACTCAGACATCACTATATGAGGTACAAGACAGAAATACAATAAATGCCTCATGTTCATATTTTTCCATTATATGGACTCTGCAGCTTCAGCAGCCAAATAATGTTATGCATGGACTGATGAATTAGGACAAAAACATTAATTCTGTAGCTGTATTTCAATGCTGTTCAAGTCCTTGAGCTTAAGCAAGTCCACTATACAGCCCTTTTTTTTTTGAGTAAGAGTGAAAAACATTCTGGATCTGTTTAACTGTGGGGAAAAAGCATCTGTTGAGAGTGGCCGGTTAGGAAAGGAGAGATTTAAAATAAAAACGATGCAGATAGATTGATTCCTCACCAAAAAAGTCTCAACAAACAGGTAAGGAAGTTGGGGCTAGGGCAGGCAAGGCAAGGGTGCTAGTTAACGGGCACACAAGGGCAATCCAGACAACTGATGTAAGTGGAATCCCCTTTCCCAGAGGCATGTAAGGAAAAAAGTACAGCAGCAGTCTTATGGGGAAGGCTCTCACAGTTGCGCAGGAAATTGGCATGCCTAGGTGCCTTCCTGGCAAGTCTTCACACTCAAGTACACTGCATGGGGAACAAACAAGGTAAGCTGAAAAGTGTGCAGTCATGGGGCCACAACTTCACTGGATCGTGGAGACATGGTGGAATAGCTCATATGACTGAGATGATGCAGCTGAGAAATACAGACGTTCCTTTTGGGAAGGACAGGGTAGGAAAGCTCAGGGGGAGACTTTATTGCTCTCTGCCATTACCTGAAAGGAGGCCACAGTGAGGTAAGGGTCAGTGTCTTTTTTTGAGTAACAAGGGATAGGGTTAGAGGAAATGGCCTCAAGTTGCACCAGGGAAGTTTAGATTGGATATTAGGAAAAACTTCTTTACCAAAAGGGTTGTCAGGCAGCGGAACAGGCTCCCCATGGAAATGGTTGAGTCTGGTGGTATTTAATGACCTGCAGATGTGGCATTTGCAAACACAGTTTACTGGGATGTAGGGGTGCTAGGTTATAGGTCGGACTTGATAATATTTAAGATCTTTTCCAACATGAATGAATTCTGTGATTATAAGGTGAGGAGGGGCAGCTGTCCTTTATGTGTGCACCATCTAGAGTGCATAGAACTGCACCTGGGGATGGGTCAGGAGTTGGTTTTATGGGTGAACATTAGCGGACAGACAAATATATGTGCCACTGCAGAGGACATCTGCCACTTCTGATTAGGAAAAAGAAACACGAGGCCTTTTCCAAAGAAATGAAGGAAGGCTCGTGTATACATGCCCTGGCTCTCATGAGGAACTTCAACTGTACTTGTATCTGTTGGAGGGGCAACAGCAGGATGAAGCATTTTAGGAGATTTCTTGAGTGCTCTGATGACAACTTCCTGACACAGGTGGTTCCTGACACAGACTCAACAAGGCAAGGTATTTAAAAAAGAGTTGGTTGAGGACACAAGAGTTAGAAGCAGCCTTGGCTGCAGAGACCATGAGACAGTAGGGCTCAGGATACTAAAAGGAGGAGACCACAAACCTGCAGTGCAAAGCAATTTCAACCTCTTCATATATCTGCTTGAAAGAATCCCATGGGATATAAGCCTTGCAGAGAAGACGGGTACAGGATATTCAAGTATTGCCTCCTCTAAGCTCAGAAAGGAGCAACCAATAGTTTCCAACAAGGAAGTAACAAAGTAAGAACAGCAGCAAGCTTGTATGGATAAGCAAGAAGCTCCTAATGGAACTTATGCCTTAAAAGGAAGTGTACAAGAGGCAGAAGTGTGCATAGATGACACAGAACTAAGGAGCTGCTGTCCAGCCATGAGAGGATGAGAAGAACAAAAACCAAAGGCCTCCGTAAGTACATAAACAAAAGGAAGACTAGCAGAAATATGGGTCCTCTGCTAAATAAGGATGGGGACCTGGTGACACAAGACACATAAAAGGCCAAAGTACTCTAAGTCTTGTTTGCCTCAGTCTTTACCAGTAAAGCTACCCTTCAGGAACCCAGGTGCCCGACACCAGAAAGGTCTGCAGCAAGTAGACTTACCTTTTATGGGGATAATAAGGGTAGAGGGAGATCAGGTTAAGGACAGCTGAAACAACATGGACATATCTAAGTCTTAATGGTCTCATGAGTTGCACCTATGAGTGCTGAGGAAGAGGCATGATGTTATGAGTAGAGGCTGAGTGAGCTGGGCTTGTTTAGCCGGGAGAAGAGGAGGCTCAGAGGTGATCTCATTGCTGTCTACAACCACCTGAAGGGAGGCTGTAGCCAGCTAAGGGTTGGTCTCTTCTCCCAGGCAACCAGCAGCAAAACAAGGAGACACAGTCTCAAGTTGCACTGAGGGAGGTATAGGCTGGATGTTAGGAGGAAGTTCTTCACAGAGAGAGTGATTTGCCATTGCAGTGGGCTGCCTAGGGAGGTGATGGAGTTGCTGTCCCTGGAGGTGTTAAAAAAAAGACTAGATGAGGCATTGAGTGTCATGGTCTAGCTGACTGGACAGAGCTGGGTTATAGGTTCTACTGGATAATTGGACAGGGCTTGGTGATAGGTTTGACTGGATGATCTTGAAGGTCTCTTCCAACCTGGTTGATTCTATGATTCCACGATTCTATGTTACTGCAAGGCCACTCCTGAATGATCATGGCTGCAGAGAGAGGTTCAAGATTGGAGGACAGCAAATATCAAAGTCTTCAAGAACAGCAGGAAGGAATATCAAGGGCTAGTCAGTCTCACCTTAGCTCCTACCAACTGAAGGTGATGCAAAGCACTCCCAAACACATAAAAAATGTGACTAGGGCAGGTCAGATAGATTATCCAAAGAAATAGTCAGGCTAGCCCTTTTTACAGTGAGGAGACTGCACTGGTGGGTGACAGAAGAGCAGCTGATGTTATTTAGACCAACTTCAGTAAGTCTTCAGACAATGTTTCCCATACAACCATCACAAACAAGATAATGTATGGATTAGTTAAGTACACCGTATGTGGCTTGAAAACCAGAGGGCTGTTGATCAGGTACACAAAGTACAGTTGGAGACAAGTCACTAATGATATACCCGAGGGATCGATATTGGAAGCAGCAGTGTTCAACATTGATGATTTGGCTGCTGGGACACAGTGCACCCTTGCCAAGTTCGCAGATGACAGAAAACTTAAAGCTAATACACCAGATGGTTCATCCACTTCTCAGAGGAACCTGAGAAGACAAGCTGAAGAAATGGACTGATGGGAACCTGGTGTGGCTCAAGAGAAGCGCAAAGTCCTGCTCTTGGGGAGGAGTAACTCCAGACACCAGTACGCACTGAGGACTGCCTGCATTGATAAGAGTTTAGCTGAGCAGGATCTTGGAAGTACCGATTGACAATTTGAATATATGCTTAGTGACAGACCTTTGTGGCAAGAAGTCCAACAGCATCCTGGGCTGAATTAAGAAGGGCATTGTCAACAGGCTGAGAGAGGTCATCCCTCCTCTTCACTCATTCAGCAAAGCTGCATCTGCAGTACTGTGTCGCATTCCAGTCTCCCCAGCATAGTAAAGATAGGGACTTAATGGAGCAAGTCCTGCACAGAGCCACAATGATGCCCTAGAGACTGGAGCATTCCTAACATTCAAAGAGGCTGAGTGAGCTGAGACTGCTCAGCCTCCAGAAGAAAAGACTTAAGATGATCTCATCAATGTGTCTACCCACCTGGATTGGCCAATATGTCAGAAGACCAGGGAAATCTGATTTACAAAATAGTCTCTGCTTCTCTTACAAAACCTGAGCTTCCTCAAAATCCTGAGATTAGAAAACTATTATTTTCCAAAATGGAAAAAATATCTATCCCTTAGCAACTGGATGCTGCTATGAGCTTTCAATGTAGTTATTTTGCATGAAGACAAACCATGAAGTATTCAGGTTCAAAATATAATTTGTATTTAATTCATCAGTGCAAGAAACTTAGTTCACCTTCTTAGTTAATTTTCACCATGAGAGTGTGTTTTACTCATGGAAATTACTACTACTGACTTTGTAATTTACATGAACCATTATATTTCCTAGTGCAGAACCCAATATTTAAACACTGAAAATATGCCAGGTTTCTATAATGAAGTCTGACTCATTTAAGAAAATCTTATCACTTACAAAAGATAACCAAACTATGAAAGTGCTTACCAGAAAGGCATGTACAACTGTGTTAAAATTACTTGCTAAAACCAAGACCCAGTGTTTATAATACATTGGACTTGGCATTTTTATTGAAATTGCAAGTTACCCTATTAACTGATGAAGATTATAATTAGTGATGAAAGTTATATAGTATCATGACGACTAATACAAGTATTCCAACTTCAGGTCACTGGTAAGAGCAAGTAACAGCCTATGCATATTGACTAGTGAAGTGTGACATCACAATCTGATGAAAATAATCCTGCCTACCACTTAATTCATAAATTGGATTTTTTTTTTTTGGTAGAAAAAGATACATAGCATAATACAGAAAAGGCAAGTAATTGCTCACTAACCTCTGCTTCAGCTGTTTGTGATTGCAGGTGCTGTCGTATACGATGAATGTCCTTCTCTATTTGTTGAATTCTCACCACTCTTGCCTGAAATGAATTGCATTTACATGTTTGATTTTGTCCAAACCCCCACTTTTACTTACTACACAGAAGACAGTATTAAGAGTTCTTTGCAGATGCAGCTCACTACAAACAAAACTAACAAAATTAATGTTGTAATTCAACAAGTTTTCATAACAAAACACAGGCATGAGTAAGGACATTCAGAACCGATATTCATTTGGATGTAAGAGGTCATCATGCAGTAGACATTCAGGTATAAAAGTACTCCAATTAACTTCCATAATTTTTCTTTTTCTGAAACTGGTATTTCATGCAGATATCTAGCAAATTATTTGACTTCCATCTCAAATGTTGGATTTCTACTTGCCTTACTGAGATGTGAATGAGATTTGGATTTGCAGAGTGTCTTTAGTGTATGAAATCCTGAATGATTTCAATCATATTGTTACTGTATGTCTTCAACTGTGAGTATTTTCTGTTCCTACAACCCTCAAAGAATTTAATTGGCCAAGTATGAGGAAAACTGCATGCTAATTCTTCAGTTTACCGGGGATTTTATAGATATCTCTGAATCAGCATTTTCTATGGCCGTATTGCTACTGATATCCCATTGAAGTCACACTGTGGCTTGTACAGAGAATGATTAAAAAAACCCCAAATGTTACAGGATACAGATATTCCATAAAAGTTGCAGAAAATAGCATCTTCCTGGTAGCATTATTTTCCCCCTCAAAATTAAAAATGAACAAGCAGAGAAGAAGCTGCTGCAAGAACACCTTAATTACCTTCATAGTGATATTAACAAATTTTTTCTCTCAAAAATTCGTTTATTCTCTGAATGAATGCCTTCAGAATTTCACCATCAGCTTACTCTACCTAAATTATCTTAGTTCACCTTACTCTAACTTACACCCTCTGTAACAGGGCTAAACAAGCATCTACAGACAATCTTGATTCTGCAGTGTCTTCACTCAGGACTGGCTGACACAAACTGCATAGCTGAATTTGTGCAGGGCATCACCGTTGCTGATAAACTTTGACAACACACCCGTACAACTTCCAGAGCAGAGATGGTTATTATCCAGATTAAACTTAAGTCTGTTTGAGCATGCTTATATAGAGAAATCCCTACAGTGATGTTTTCAGTGTATCTGTTTTCCTAAATACTTAGAACTGTGTGAATGTTCTGGAAAGTCATAGAAAATCACTTCAAAATTTAAAGCAGCTTTTCTCATTACAAAAAAATCCCCAAACAAAACCAAAAAACAAACAACAAACTAGAAATGTTTATTATGTAGGAAAACTTTCTGTTGAGTAGACCTAACAAGGAAAGTAGAGCCTAAAAAGAGTATTTATATCGGAAACTGTCCTCTCACAAGAGAGCCCTTCCCCCACACCCCAGATTGGGAGTGAAATTAACAGAAAAGCCCCCAGAGAAGATAAAGAGTTTCATGAAAATAATACAATGTAGCAGTTATGTGAGCTATTTTCCAGAAAAGAAAACGCAGAGGCAGCAGCAGTATCCAGCAATAAAATGAACCCCCCATGTCTCCAAGACTGAAGCCAGTCCAGTGGGAAAGACTAACATCCCCAAATCCCATAATTGGAAACTGGAAGCAGCAACCAGAAAAGGAAGCCTCTCATGTTACAATCTCAACTTCAAGCCTCATAATACTTTGCTCCAGTTATAATTTCCATTTTGAATCTGTCATGATGACAGTGTGGTATCAAATACTCATCAGCAGGTTCAACCCATGGCAGAAGGACTTATTTTTTTAACAATCACCATAAAAGCCAGATTATTTTACTAAGGTAGTTATTTAGTCTCTGATAATAAATGATTATAAATAATTGGTGCTCAAAAAAATGGTAGACACAGCACATTGAGACATGGTAGTGTTAAGGTCAATGGTTGGAGTTGACCTTATGAGATCCTTTCCAATTGAAACCATTCTATGATTCTGTAATTCAAACCACTGCTGCTACTACTACTTTGGGGGAATAACCAGTAAGCAATTCATCATTCATGCCATCTAGAGATGAATAACAGCAGGGACCAGTACAGATTAGGTGTTGCCCTGCTGGTAAGCAGCAAAATGGAGAAAGACATTGGAGTCCTAGTGGACAGTAAGTTTTCTATGGGACAGCAATGTGCCCTTGTGGCCAAGAGGGCCAATGGTATCCTGGGGTGCATCAAGAAAAGTGCATCCAACAGGTCTAGGGAGGTTCTTCTATCTCTGTACTCTGCCCTGGTGAGACCACATCTGGAATACTGTGTCAAATTTTGGGCTCCACAGTTTAAGAGAGACAGGGACTTGCTGGAGTGAGTCCAATGAAGAGCCACGAGGATGATTAGGGGACTTAAGTATCTCCCCTGTGAAGAATGACAAACAGGTGGGGATGTTTAGCTGAGAGAACTGAGAAGGGATTTGGCCAATGTCTATAAATATCTGAGGAGTGGGTGGCAAGTGGAGGGGTCCAATCTCTTTTCAGTGGTGCACAGGAATAAGACAAGGAATAACGGATACTAATTGGAACATGGAAGGTTTCACCTCAACATGAGGAGAAATTTCTTTGCAGTGAGGGTGATGGAGCAATGGAACAGACTGCCCAGAGAGGTTGTAGAGTCTCCTTCTCTGGACACTTTCAAAATCCACCAGGATGCATTCCTGTGCAGACTACCCTAGGTGGCAGGGGACTTGGACTCAATGCTCTCTGGCAGTTCCATCCTATCTCTAACATTCTGTGATTCTGTGCCTTACAGGTTCCACAAAATTATGTTCCAAGTTGCACTTTCAAATATAAGTAACACAGAATTGTACCGATTGTCACCATAAATGTGAAATTACTCTTGGTGAGAAACAACATCTTCCAGATAGGTATATGAATTATGTTTTACTGCAGCACCTTTGTTTTCAAAGATTACTCCTTGATACATGGTTTCTGTGTAAGGAAACTTAATCATAGTAGCTAAATTTTATTTCAAATTGTGGTGGTTTGGGTGTCTCCCGCACCCCCCTCGCCACACACTTTAGAAATCACCCAGACTAG
>WAAF01017801.1:9820-28904 GCA_013400475.1 Tricholaema leucomelas
GGGTGATTTCCAAGGGGGGTGGGGTGGGCAGAGAACACCCAAACCATCACAGGAATGTGAGAGAAAATTTCAGATCAGCATCTCTTTTTAATGGGAGCAAACATCAGTTGGGCCTTAAGCACTAGTTCAAGATGCAGGACTTCAGTAGGGTAAGGATGTGTTACAATTGAACTTGTGCTTTAAATGCTTTCCTGGGGTTTTTCACAAATGGAAACCTGAGTGCTCCAATTGTGTACTCTGGCTGCAGTGTTCTGGACTGTGTGCACCACCCACCCTAGCATATGTTTTTCAGAGCTGGGGGAACTATTTCATATCATGTCATTTCTCATTTCTTGACAGCGTTGATTCAAACCAGGACAGGAAGCTGGCTGTGATCGCAATATATGTTTCTTCTCTCTCCCTTTTATTTTTGTCTCTTCTCCCTCTTCTCTGGAAGGGAAAAAAAAGTATTAAAAGAAAAAGGAAGGAACAGACTTTGAAATCTGAGTGTGTAATTGCATCTGTCTTGAAAGAAAGGGTGCACATTTTCACTAGTCTCCCATGTGATGTAACTCTTAAGGACAAGAACAACAAAATGAATAAAAGTAGTGTTCAAAACTGGTTTATAGCTACTGTTTCCTTTTCGGCCTTGATGCTTCACTGTGATTGCAGAAGAGGTGATCAAGAGATCTCGAGAACTGAGCTTCCTGCAATTGTCTCTCAAAGGAATGAAGAGCAGAAGACTAACTTTCTGTTGTGAAGTATGTGCCAGTACATTTTAAAGTGTCCTTAAAGGACTTTTCTCTGACACAATCAAGTGGATTCAAGCACCCAAGAGGCCAGACCCACTAACAGATATCAGTCCTTAAGCCATTAAAAAAAGCCCAAACCAAAACAAAAAGAGAGTCAGCCAGCTGACCTCAGTAACTTTCCCTCTGTAAAGTCCTGGCTTGCCTTTTGGTGGTGGTTTGCTCTTCTGGTTGTTTAGATTGGGAAGCAGAGTGAGCTAAAGAATTAAGCATTTCTTTAAGGAAGCACTGTTCCATTATGGTGAATATATAAAGTCACCCTTCAGCAAGCAGATGGAATCCAGCAGTGGGAGGCAGAAGGGCTGGTCTGCTTTTTCTTTGTCTCAGCTCTCTTTTCAGCTGTTGCTTCACTGAGACAGTGCTCTCTTGATTTATCTCGGGGCAAAGACAAAAGCGTTTCTCTCACTGACCTTGAATTTCTTCAGCTTCCTCCATCTGCTGGTTTGATCACAGGGTGTTAGGGGTTGGAAGGGACCAACCCCCCTGCAAAGCAGGACCATATGATCTAGTGGAGGTCACACAGAAATGCATCCATATGGGTTCTGAAAATCTCCGGAGGGGGAGACTCCACCACCTCTCTGGGGAGCCTGTCCCAGTGCTCTGTGACCCTTACAGTAAAGAAGTTTTTCCTCATGTTGAGATGGAACTTCTTGTGCTGTAGTTTACATCCACTGCCCCTTGTCCTACCACAGGGCACAAGTGAGAAGAGGCTGTCCCTTCCTTCTTGACTCTTGGCCCTCAGATATTTGTATACATCTGTTAGATCCTCTCTGCAGACCAGAAAGCCCCTGGTCTCTCAGCCTTTCCTTGTCAGGCAGTGATCCAGTTCCTTAATCATCCCTGTAGCCTTCTGTTGGACTCTCTCAAGTAGATCCATGTCCCTCTTGAACTGGGGGAGCCCAGAACTGGATGCAGTATTCTAGGTGGGGCCTCGCTAGGGCAGAGTAGAGGGGAAGAAGAACCTCCCTCAATTTGTTGGACACACTCTTCTTAATGCACCCCAGGATCCCATTGGCCTTCTTGGCCACAACTGCACATTGCTGTCCCATGGATGGAGTTTGTCCACCAGGACTCCCAGGTCCTTCTCCACAGGGCTGCTCTCTGCCACATGACCTCCTAATCTGTACTGGTGCAGTTTATTATTCCTTCCCAGGTGCAGGACTCTGCACTTATCCTTGTGGAACCTCATTTGGTTCCTCTTTGCCCAGCTCTACAGTCTGTCCAAGGCTCACTGAATGGCCACACAGGGGTATCAGCCAAGCCTAGATGTGCTCATCTGNTGAAGAGCCCCAACTCTCTCAGCCTGTCCTCGTAGCAGAGCTGCTGCAGCCCTCTGATCATCTTCGTGGCCTCCTCTGGATTTGCTCCAGCAGTTCCATGACCTTCTTGTGTTGGGGGCTCCAGAACTGCACACAGTACTGCAGGTGGGGTCTGAGGAGAGCAGAGCAAAGGGGGAGAATCCCCTCCCTTGCCCTGCTGGCCACACTGCTCTTGCTGCAGCCCAGCACAGGGTTGCTGTCTGGGCTGCATGTGCACACTGCAGGCTCATGTTGAGCTTTTTGTCACCCCAGACCTCCAGGTCCTTCTCCTCAGGGCTGCTCTCAGCCGTTCACCACCCAGCCTGGATCTGTGCTTGGGATTGTGCTGACTCAGGTAGATGAATGCAGAGCCTGGATTCTGACTAGCCTTGCTTACTGTCTCTGTTTGCAGTCCTTGTGGCTGAAATGTTTTACTCCAGAAGCTGTACATGGATGAAGGGCAGCTAATTGCACTCAGCAGTTTTGGTTAATTTTTACTTGGAGTAGCAATACTTTAATTCCCCTAGACTCTGGTGGGATCACTGTCACTTAAACACTGGTATACATGCTTCACTGTAAGGGAAATTGGTGTCTAGAGTATCAAGATAGAGCTTTTTAAGGTTCTGAGGTATCTCAGCTATAGTTAAATAGTCAGCTTCATACTGAAGACATTTGTGATTCAGTTAAACTTCAAGTAGCAGTACCACAAGTTCATCACATCCCCGGCTGTATGCATGGGTTCTTTTCAGTGCTGGCCAGTGACAGGATAAGGGGCAATGGGTACAAATCAGGACAGAGGAGATTTCACTTCAACTTAAGCAAAAACTTTCATGTGAGGATTCTGGAGCCCTGGAACAGGCTGCCCAGAGAGGTTGTAGAGTCCTTCTCTGGAGACTTTCAAAACCCACCTGGACATACTCCTGTGCAACCTGCTCTAGATGATCCTGTTTTAGCAGGGAGGGTGGACTAGATGGTCTCCATAGGTCCCTTCAACCTCTACCATTCTATGAATGGGTGTAAAGAGGCTGTACCCTGTCTTTGGGGGTGCTGTGTGTGACCTCTCCTCCTGTTTTCAAAATGTGGTCTATTCTGTTCAAGAAATATGGCATGAGTGTTAGCTGCTTTTTAGGTGGAGATGTGATGCCTCCAAAGTGCTATCACATCTAAATTCTGTTTGAGGGTTATAGCTTTGGAAGAGGTGGTGTTTAGAGTTGTTTCCTTGTGCAGTGCCTGCTGAGAAGCCCCTGACTGAGTGCAGCTATTGTATGAGCATGAGGCAGTAAATGGCATTTCATCTGATTCTTATTATGCAATCTCATTACTTTCACGTGTGGCCTTGGGAGGGAAGCAGGGAGGGAAGCGCAGAGTGAACCAACTCGCTTATGTCCTTGCCACACAACCAGGGTTTTAAATGTGAACTGGTTTGGGATAGAAGAAAAACTAAGCCAGAGTCTGGTGTCTCTGTCTGAAGGCTTTTGCCGTGTTCAGACCCTGTATGTGTGTGGAAAGTGGGATTCATCAGCATGGGAATGTTTGGGATGACTTGTGCTACTGCACACAACATATGGCAGTAGTGATATAAGCTAGAAATCAGCAGACCTCCTAACATTCCTGCACCTCTGTCTGGGAGAACTGGAGATGCCTTGTCCTCCAGGCAGGTGTGGAGACCACTAAATGGTACCTGCAAGCTCTGTGTTGTTGGCCAACTTGGTATTTATTGTGGAAGAAAAAGAGCAAGTATTTGACAACAGAGTTGTGGGAAAAAGGATTTTTACCTGGTGGAAGTTTTTTAAAGTTAAAAGGAGGCATACTAAGATACATGGTCTGAACACCAGTGCTTTGGGGCTTGCTTTGTCTGTTTGTGTTTGTTTTGCTTGCTTTTTAACCTAATCCGGGGAAAATCAATTCTCTTAAGTGCTCAAGACTGTCCCTCCCTCCCCTTTCCCCTGCTCCTTGTTAGGTAAAAGCTTTATGAACAGTGAACAGCCCATGAACTTAGCCCAGGTCTTGACAAGGGGCTTATGGACTGATTGATGACATGGGTTACTGTAGGTGCAGATTTCCTTTCCTGTCCACTGGTGGTGTAACTAAAACTTCCACAGATGTGGTTTCTGAAAAAAAAACCACACAAAACAAAAAACAACAACAAAAAAAACCCCAAAACAACAACCAAAAAACCAAACCCATACCCCAGAATCTGAGGACATGCTCTCTTAAGGCACAGCTTCAGATGAGAAAGCAAAACGGAGAGCTTCCCTGCTAAAGGAACCTTGACCGCCTGGACAGATGGGCAGAGTCCAAGGGGATGGCGTTCAATAAGTCCAAGCGCCAGGGGCTGCACTTTGGCCACAACAACCCCATGCAGAGCGACAGGCTGGAGTCAGAGTGGCTGGAGAGCAGCCAGACAGAGAGGGATCTGGAAGGATGCTCAGGGGAGACCTTATTGCTGTCTGCAACTACCTGAGGGGTGGTTGTGGCCAGGAGGAGGTTGCTCTCTTCTCTCAGGCAGCCAGCACCAGAACAAGAGGACACAGCCTCAAGCTGTGCCAGGGGAAATTTAGGCTTGAGGTGAGGAGAAAGTTCTTCACTGGGAGAGTCATTGGACACTGGAATGGGCTGCCCAGGGAGGTGGTGGAGTCGCCGTCCCTGGAGCTGTTCAAGGCAGGATTGGACGTGGCACTTGGTGCCATGGTCTAGCCTTGAGCTCTGTGGTAACAGGTTGGACTTGATGATCTGTGAGGTCTCTTCCAACCTTGGTGATACTGTGAAAAGCTGAAGAAGAAAGTGTGTTTTACATACTCTATTGAGTACTGACTTGCAGTTCTTAAGAACTAATCTTGAATGCTTAAAGCAGGGAAAAGCAGAGTAGATGCCTCCTATTGAATCGGCAGTGGAAGGAGATCTGTGCTAGTCATTTTAACTCTTGGTTAGGCAAATAGGATTAGCTATGGTAGATTAAAATTATCAGATCTGAATTTTACTTTCGTATAAGTAGAAGCCCAGACCATATGTCTTTGGGGAACCCCATCTGGCTTCAAGCATTTTTAGTGGAGAAATGAGACAGTTTTGATGATTCTGTCATCCTTTGTGGGGCTTTTGGGGCAAGGGAGGAGTTGCCACATTTTCAGTTTGCTCAGTTGATGAAATTCTTGCTGGATTAATATTCTGTAAGTAAAATGTTTTAGTTTTCCCACTTGTCTGCTTTCCACTGTGTTCTCTGGAGGAACAGAGCCAGCTTGAAAATGGAACACTTTGGCCAGAAAAAGGGAAAAAAGAGACACTTCAAAGTCCATCATTTTACTTAGCCTTTGTTGTCTTCCAGAAAATCAGGCATGACCATTTTTTCAGAAGGAAATGGATGGTGGTTTACCCCCTAACTGACTTACATAAATTCTCCTCATTTCAGGGTCCTCACAAGTTCAGCTTTCAGCTAATTATGTTGTATGATAGGAACAAGTTCCTTACTGTGAGGGTAGTGGAACAGATTGCCCAGTGAGGTGGTTGGAGCCCCATCCCTGGTGATGCTCGGAACAGGGCTCTGGGCAGCCTCATCTAGTTGAGGATCCTGCTGCTTTCTGCAGGGGAGGGTTGCACTAGATGACCTTTGGAGGTCCCTTCCAACCCAGACCATTCTATAGTTCTGTGAATTATGCAGAGGAAGCAAAAAAGACAAGTGAAGCTATATAAAGTGAATGGAATGTTTCAGCAAAAAAGAAATGGAATGAATGAAATAGATGAATTAAACACAGTGAAACAGCCTGGCCATTTCTTCAGCATTGCTGCTTTTTTTCCCCCTCATTCTAAATAGTTGCAGTGAGTTCATTGAAGTTACTCCTAATGTAAGGATGCTGGCCAGTCATCATTATAGTGGTCTTTGTCTGTCATGCAGCTGGAGTTGTGGATGTTACAAGCCAAATAGCTTTAAAGTACCACACACAGGAAAAAAATCATCAGCCCAAACATGATTCCATGAGATTTTACACTTAGTTTTATTGAAAAGTTAATCTTTTTGCTATCCTACCCCTCAGCTCTGTTATCAACCTGTTTCATCTGCCACCTCATCTGGATCTTAAATGGTTACATCACCTCATAAAGTACAAAATAACAATAGAAAGCAGAAAAAATAATGACCAAGACCTGTATTATAAGGGAAAGTGAAAGGAACCAATGTTTCTAGTCCCCAGGGAGGAGAGAGGAAACAGCAGTACAATGGCTGAGCAGTACAAGCCAAGCACAGTAAGAAGGTTGCTGTTTATGAGCTTCCTAGGAGTATCCACACAAGGTTTGGTGCGGTATGGGAAACGCAATAATGCGGAAAGAAAGACGAAGTCTGTAGTTGTAAACGTAGATTCATGCATAACAGGAGAGCTGCACAGTGCTTTTCTGCAGGGAAATTTTCTTTCCCATTTAGTAAATGGTACTTCTGGGTTCACCAGAAATCCTGTTTCCCAGATTAACAACACAATATCAGTTTCTTAGTGCATGTTGTACACTTGCCAGAAATACCACCCTCTGAGCCTGTGCTCCGAGCTTGGGTATTTGTTTAACCCAGCTCCCAGTATTTTGAAGACTGCTCTCCCTGCTTGAGACAAACTTGATTGTAACTACTTCTTATTTTCTCAACCAGTAGGAGTGACAGAATGCATGACCAGGTCTGCTGTTTCCACTCTGTTCTTGAGCACAATGTGACTTAAAGTGGGCCGGGTCCTGCACTTTGGCCACAACAACCCCATGCAGAGCTAGAGGCTGGGGTCGGAGTGGCTGAGAGCAGTCAGACAGAGAGGGATCTGGGGGTGCTGATCGATACCCGCCTGAACATGAGCCAGCAGTGTGCCCAGGTGGCCAAGAGAGCCAATGGCATCCTGGCCTGCATCAGGAATGGTGTGGCCAGCAGGAGCAGGGAGGTCATTCTGCCCCTGTACTCTGCACTGGTTAGACCACACCTTGAGTACTGTGTCCAGTTCTGGGCCCCCACTTTAAGAGGGACATTGAGATGCTTGAACGTGTCCAGAGAAGGGCAACGAGGCTGGGGAGAGGCCTCGAGCACAGCCCTACGAGGAGAGGCTGAGGGAGCTGGGATTGTTTAGCCTGGAGAAGAGGAGGCTCAGGGCAGACCTTATTGCTGTCTGCAACTACCTGAGGGGTGGTTGTAGCCAGGAGGAGGTTGCTCTCTTCTCTCAGGCAGCCAGCACCAGAACAAGAGGACACAGCCTCAAGCTGTGCCAGGGGAAATTGAGGCTTGAGGTGAGGAGAAAGTTCTTCCCTGAGAGAGTCATTGGCTACTGGAATGGGCTGCCCAGGGAGGTGGTGGAGTCGCCATCCCTGGAGCTGTTCAAGGCAGGATTGGATGTGGCACTTGGTGCCGTGGTCTAGCCTTGAGCTCTGTGGTAACAGGTTGGACTTGATGATCTATGAGGTCTCTTCCAACCTTGGTGATACTGTGAGACTGTGAACGTCTCTCTCTCAAGAACCTTCTGTCTTGAGTGTTCACTTATGAAGTTACAAAGCAGGAGGAAAGTACTGTGTACTGTGATGGATCTGATTTGGTGCCAGAGCTATATCTGCAGAATAAGAGACAGTCTTTTGTAGAGACTATTTTGAAGGGAGCTAAATGTTTTTCAGATGAACAAGAATTGATTTATATTTGTGTTCTAAGGAAATGCACAGGCACCTCTGTGTGTTTGTTCATAGCTTCTATGTAAGAGTGAAGGGGAGAGACTTTTTTCCTGTTACTATCAAATAATGTACATCATGCAATAGAACTATTTTCTTTCAGCATCCAAAATGACCAGGAGACCAGCACAGAAACCTGTAGAAAGCAGACAGGAAAAAAGGCACCAAATATTGGTGAACCAGTGAGCTACATTTATACCTGTAGTTTGTAATGATGTTGAGCTTCTCTCTGTGCCAAGGCAGAAGAGCTTTAGCCTTGAGGTGAGTTTGGTAACATAACTGTTGGCCAGAAAGTTATGGTTAGACTCCTGCTAAGGGATGGTCGACATCTCCATTTCCCCATCAGCCTGTGGGCATCAACTGGTGGTAGGCGTTTGGTTTAAGGGGCTCTCAGCTTCCTGCTCTTGGCTAAACATCTCTGAAACTCTGGCAGCCATAGGAGCTTTGGAGAATTCCTAGCTCTGTTCCTACTCTTGCATGCTTCTGTCAGTACTTAGGAATCCTTCCTGTGCTGCAGTAACAGTTTTCTTAAGCAACAGTAGCAAGAAAGCTCCAAAACATCAGGAAGCAGTTGTCCTGCTCTTCTGTCCCCAAACTCTGGTGGGGTCACATCTGGAGTACTGTGGCCACTTTTGGTCTCCCCAGTACAAAAGAGACATAGATATGCTGGAAAGAGTTTGATGATGGACCACAAGGATGATGAAGGGACTGGAGTACCTCTTCTGTGAGAAATGGCTGAGAGCTGGGGCTGACCAGTCTGAAGAACAGATGTGTGTAGGAGATCTCATGAATGTGTTTATACAAATACTGAAGGGAAGGTGCAAAAAGGATGGAGCCAGGATCTTTTCAGTGGTGGCCAGTGACAGGACTAATGGTGATGGGCACAAACTGAAATGCAGGAGGCTCCCTCTGAACATGATGTGACACTAATCATACTGTGAGACAACCATTCTCGTTTATTAGTCATTGAAATGCTCAGAGTGTTAAATCGATTATTTATGTGTGCCTTGACTAAATAACAAGGAACAAAGTGAAAAACATTTGCAACCTCTGAAAGAGTTGCTGCTGAGGATCCAGTCTGGGTCATCACGGGATCACAGGAAATTAGGGATTGGAAGGGACCCAAGGAGATCATTGAGTCCAACCCCCCTGCCAGAGCAGGAACATACAATCTAGCACAGATCACACAGGAACACATCCAGACAGGCCTTGAAAGTCTCCAGGGATGGAGACTCCGCAACCTCCCTAGGGAGCCTGTTCCAGTGTTCCGTGACCCTTACAGTAAAGAACTTCCCTTTTGTGCTGCAACTTACACCCATTGCTCCTTGTCCTATGACAGGGAGCAAGTGAGAAGAGCCTGTCCCCTACTCCTAACCAGACTCCAGGTGTTTATAAATATTTATTAACCCTCCCCCAGTCTTCTCTTCTCCAGACTAAAAAGTCCCAGGTCCCATAAGCCATGCCCTCCAGTCCCCTAATCATCCTCGTAGCCCACCACTGGACCATCTCCAGCAGATCCCTGTCCCTCTTAAGCTGAGGAGCCCAAAACTGGATGCAGTCATGTTGAGATCTTAGCTTGATTGCCACACTATTGGTGTAATTTCACTCAGTTCTTCAGATGCTGGTGACCTTAACAGGTGTCCCCCCACTAGAGAGAGCTTTCTGCCTGTTAGGGGTGTTGAGCATTGACAGTTTGTCTTAACCTTGCAAATACAGACCACTACAGTGAAAATGAGGAGCTCTGCTTGTGTTTTTTTGTGGGGGGGTATTAACTGCTGAGTTTCACAGTTAACCATTCATAGTAGTTTGTTATTGAAAATGGTAAGTCACCAGGTGATGCTAACATGCTGCAGAGTCTCACATAGACTTTCCCCCCCCTCCCCCAAAAAGGTCACATTTCAAGATAAGAATTTTATTAAACACAAGATTTAAAAAGAAGAAGAAAAAGTTTCCAGCACCTCTAATTACTAAAAGCAGCAATTTATCCAAATCAAAATGTTACAGTGGAGCCACTTGGAAAACATAGAGCTGAAATCCAAACTGGGCTGTGGATTTGATTTATTCCAGACACAATTTAATGAAGCCTTGAGATCTCTACAGTCCTCATTTTGGAATATTTTAAAAACTCTAGCTCCAGACACAAATCTTTCATTGGAAGGCTGACCAGTTTATATTTCACTGGAGGGGGGATTTAACAAGGTTTGATTGGACCTGGAAGGTAATGACTGCCTAATATTTTTGATGAATAGAAAGGAGTTAAGGATTTCCTGGGGAGAGCCCTGAGGTTATCTTGCATTTCACAAGTGCAGCCTGCAGGAGTAGGTTACAGGCTGGCGCACACATTGCAAAAGTAATGCCAGTGTTGATAAAATCATTATGAAGTGTGCATGTTAGGTGAGCAGAGTGTTTCTTTTCTGTATTTAGCACGGTTAAGCAAGATTATAGTTGACTTATATATATGTATATATTTTACTTTGTTTCCTTAAATTTGCAGGAAAATCAAGATGTAATAATCTGAGTTTAAGATGAGACAAGGGATATGTTTTAGTATGTTGGCTCAGCGTACCTTGGCCAGCAGAGCATAAAGGCAAGAATATAATACTTAATGTGACACATATTTTTAAGGACTATACTGAAATAAAAAGCAGATCTGTGTGACTTCATCCTCTGGGTACTTTCACTGCTTTTGGCCTGATCCAAAGCCCACAGAAGTTAGTGGGAGCTTTTCTGTTATCTATGGTTGGCTTGCATCAGACTCTATCTTAGTAATGTCATCGTATCAGTAGTAACGTCTCAGGAAGCTGAAAGGCAGCTTGACAAGGTGGGAGAGAGCAGACAGACTCAGAAGTCCCTGCTTCAGAGTGGCCTGTTCACACAAACTTGGGTGTTAGTTAGGAAGCCTAGAGCACTTTGGAGAGACAAATCTGCTTCTGCAAATTACTTACGGCATACTAAAGTCAAAAGCATCCACATACTGCTTTATGAGTTGCCTTTACTGCAAATAGAGTTAACATTTCATTATATGTGGAAAAACAGTATAGAATTTCACTCTGAGCCTCATGGAAAAAATAAACCAACAGGAACGTTAATCATAACCCCCCTCTCACGTGCCAGGAAAGAGTCCTTGAGGCTGCCATACTCTAACAAGACATCCTGTTGAGGTCAAAGAGATTTTTTTCCCCCTCTTCCCCACCTTTTCTTGATCTGACCTTTCTACTTCATGCAAGGAGAAGGGAACTCAAATTAGTTGACAGAAAATAAGAAACAAAACCTCTTGAGGCTCTACTTGTTAATTCACATGAACCAGCAGTACATATGGGGAAAAGCTTGTCTCGTTCCTGCAGTCTTCATGCTTGCAGGGAAGAGCCTCTTGCCTTTCTGCCTGGGAGATGAAGGGGAGCAGGGTGACCATGCCTCGCCAGCTCTTCTCTAGGGGGGATGCAGCATGCTAGTGAGGATGCAAGTGAGGCTTGGCTATGGCCATGGTATGCAGAATTTCGCAATGACCCAGACGTTATGAACTTCTGAGGTATTAAGGATTACATCTCCTTAAGTGGCTTAGCTTTGAAGACAGTAAGTATGGGCAAAGAGGACCTCGGAAGCCCCTGGGTCTCTTTTGTCCCTGAACTGAGAATTAAGACCGGCTCTGCTGCCTTCCACAGAGCTCAGACTGGAAGTGGTGAAGAATGCCCTGTGCACAGCAAGGGGAAGAGGAAATCCATGGCCACATGACTTTGTGCAGATGGTCTTAAGCTTCTCCCATAATCTGATGCTTTTGTTTCTTGTGAGGGCCCCCACCCCTCCTTTGCCTGAGCGTAAGCGTATGTGGGAGGCTCTGGGGGGGGAATCTTGCCGGTTTAATTAGTTCTTACATGTTGTTTGCCTGGGTATGAGACAATTGAGCCTAAATAATGAATCTTGCATGCTCTGGAAAAGGAAAATGCTGCGTATGATCTAAGCTTCATGCTGAAATGTGGTTATTGGGACTGGATTTTCTGGCTGAATAGGCCAGCGTCGCCCTGTTTCTTTGCTCTTTTTTTGGGCTTTCAGTTCTTTATTCACGTCATGCTGGCAAAGTGTTTTATGTCTTTCCATTTAACTCGCTGTCTTCATCTTCTGCTTCTGGAAATGTTTATATGCAGATGACAAAATACAGAGTTTTCTATGTAAACTGGTGGCTTACTTTTTGTTTGTGTTAGTTGAAAGGTTGGTTTCTGTAGCATCTTTTAAAGAATACCAAAGGAGTTTCCTGAACCCCTATAAAATGCATTAAGGTGATCATTTCTTTTTGCTAGTTCTTATCCACACTGTGGTTGCTTAGGAACAGAAGTAATAACATTATTTTTGAACTCCTCTTCTTCCATTTGTCCTTCCATCAAACTAGCAATTCCCTATAGCTGTTGTGTTCCATATGGTAGTATACTAAATATTTACATGTCTTCCCTTATGGCCTTTGAATGTGTTAGTAAATCCTTTATCTTTTCACACATGTTTTGGTTATAGAGGTGTGCTAGTTTGAGCCTAGCTAGAATGTTTTGGTGAGAAGAACTAGATCATAGGCTGAGAAATGAAAACAATGGTGAGGTTTACTTCCCTCACAGTCTTGCTGAGATGTGTAAAGAAGAAAGACAAAACAAAGATGAAGTCACTTTGCTCTGCACTTTGCTTGGGCACTTGGCTTGGGGCTGTGCTCTCAGCTCTTTGCCTGCTGGGGAGCTGAGGCTGCTGGCTGAACTCCATCTTGCTTTCTGACCTCACCCTCCATTTGCTTTGCTGACTCACCTTGCTTCTTAATCCCCCTGGCCGAACCTCCATTCTTCCTTGGGACTGGGGTAAGGTTGAGAGGGGTAGGGGAAAGGTGAGGGGTGGTTGAGAGCCCCTCCTGGGGACTCAGGTTTCTGGGAGGGCTGTTGTGTTTCTGTATTACCTTTTTACCTTCTCTATTTCAGTATATATATCTGTATATACTGTAAATATCTGCTTGTAAATTGTGCCAGCTGTAAATATAAGCTTCATTCATATTTCCAGAGCTGGCTGAGTCTAGTCTGGGTGATTGCTAAAGTGGGGGGGGTGGGGAACACCCAAACCATCACAAGAGGTCTGTTGCAGGCATTCCTAATTGCTGCCCTAGAATTGCTTAAAAAGCTTATGTGAGGAACCCTGTTCAGGTGCCACAATTTTGAAGGGATTCCAAATTTCAGAGATCTCTGACATTGTGAAGAAACAAGACAGTGGTGTTACTTGTGAGAGTGTTGTGTTTTCCCCCACATGCTCAGAAAGGCTGGGGTTACATGGAACAAACACTCTTGCAAAGTGTGTGGGATTACTGTTGAGGAAAGGGACTGAGAATCCATCACAAGTAAAGCTGTTGTTATTCTGCTTCCTTACGAGCACTGTTGCCCTTAATTTCTATAGATATTAGATGTGGGAATATCTTTGAGTGACCTGGCTCTTTAAGCATAGCTGTAATGTGTAGCCTCTCATGCTTCTAGATTAGTTTGTTTATACCTGTCATCTATCATCATATGGCAGATGAGGAGGAAAAAAAACCATAGTTAGCTATTCTGCCTCCCCATAACTTCCCATATGTTGAGATGCTGACTACTGCTCACTTAGCCTTCAGGCTTGAGCAGGCATATTCCGTATTTCTCTTTGATCTAATTTAGTTGTTTACTTCATTCGATAGGTGCAGTGCTTATCAGCAACATATGTTCTCTTTGTTTAAAGTGAGCTTTCTAGAGAATGTTGAGATGATATACCATGGTGTGTATCCTTGTGGATGCCAGCCCCCTCTGTCTTGCATTGTGTGGTAAGGATAATAGGAGCCTGTTGCCTGCTTAACTTACGCTGTTAAAACGGGACACATTGTGATGTTCTCCTCAATTAGCATGATTGGCTCCTGGGGAGCAGGGGAACCCTGGCTCCGGTGGTTTGGGTAGAAAGAATCTTTTGAGAACTGCTAAATGATTCATACCATTAGGAACCTGTCAGCTTAACAATGCCCCCTCTGACCAGAAAAATGGTTGTGAGCAGTTGGACACCCTGGCAGATGTTGAACTTGTTCTCATTGTGCGCTCTGCTTCAGGCAAATAGCTTTGCAACCACTTACAGGATTTGTACATGGCTTTGTTCAGGCAGCGCCTGTTGGCATAATCAACGCAGGTTAGCTAGACTTAGTCCAGCTTTTACACCTCTGTATTACTTCTAGTTAGTTTAATGATGATCTAATAAGCTGCTAATATTGACATTTACCACTTTCAGTAGCTTTGTCGATCAGCTATAATGAGAAACCACAATCAAAGCTTAAAAAGTAAAAGGCAAACAAACAACCTCCCCCAAATTGGACTAATTTTATATTCCTTCTGTTGTGTTAGAATCATAGAATGTTTAGGTTGGAAGGGACCTCAAGGATCATCCAGCTCCAGCCCCCTGC
This sequence comes from Tricholaema leucomelas, assembly GCA_013400475.1. Taxonomy (NCBI): domain Eukaryota; kingdom Metazoa; phylum Chordata; class Aves; order Piciformes; family Lybiidae; genus Tricholaema lacrymosa; species Tricholaema leucomelas. The sequence goes on from WAAF01017801.1 coordinate 24,013, forward strand.
CATAGGGTGTTAATTCCTTATTTTGCATGTTGAAGTGCTTCTCTACAAACACAAGGATTGTAGAGGTATTGTCAGGTAGAGGTATTGTAGAGGTATTGTCAAGATTGTAGAGGTATTGTCAAGGAGAATTTGCTGTATACTTTTATAACCTAGAGTCTAAAAATTCAGGGGAAACATTCATGCCTTGAAACTTCCTTTAAAATCACACTCAGGACTACTTTAAAATTAATTATGCAACACTGTATGTATTTTTGGTGCATGCTGTTGATGAGAACATTGATTTAACACAAGCTTCTTAGGAAGTTTCCCATGCTTATCCTTCTGTAATGTTTATTTACGTTTGCAGCTTTTTCTGAGTTAATTGATGAGCCAATGGTCAGTATTATAATGAAAAAGTATTTAATGTGTTTGGTTAGTAAGCAGCCTCTTAAAGTTTTCTGCTCCCTGGCAACTGTCTGCACTTCTGTCTTGAATGGGTGATAGCAAACAGTCTTGCACAAGCAATTAGCTGGTCTGTTGGATCAGTTAGTAGAGCAGGCTATGGTAGTAATGCAATGTGAAATACTGTCTGTGCTTTATAAATATTTGTGCTGTAAGATCTGGTATATTCTTGTAACACATGGCTGGACCTTAAAATACTTTGACCTGTTTAATAGGCATGCTTGTAAAAACATGGTGTGGTTCCATTTCTTATTTTTTAATCTGATGCATTCAAAAAAACATTTCCACTCTTATTTTTGTGAAATTAGTTCAAGTTGTAGTTTTCTGTTTCTGGAAAGCAGCTCCTACATTTTGAGCATTTTTACACCTATCTGTTGTAGTAAAGTAACTTGTAATTATAGCTCAGAAGATGTGGTTTACCTAGTTAGTTGTGTCCAGGTGGCCAAGAGAGCCACTGGCATCCCAGCCTGTATCAGGAACAGTGTGGCCAGCAGGACAAGGGAGGTTATTCTGCCCCTGTACTCAGCACTGGTCAGGCCACACCTTGAGTACTGTGTCCAGTTCTGGGCTCCTCAATTCAAGAGAGATGTTGAGGTGCTGGAACATGTCCAGAGAAGGGCAACAAGGCTGGTGAGGGGCCTGGAACACAAACACTATGAGGAGAGGCTGAGGGAGCTGGGGGTGTTTAGCCTGGAGAAGAGGAGGCTCAGGGCAGACCTCATTGCTGTCTACAACTACCTGAAGGGAGGCTGTAGCCAGGTGGGGGTTGGTCTCTCCTCCCAGACAACCAGCAACAGGACAAGGGGACACAGCCTCAAGTTGTGCCGGGGGAAGTATAGGCTGGATGTTAGGAGGAAGTTGTTGGCAGAGAGAGTGATTGGCATTGGAATGGGCTGCCCAGGGAGGTGGTGGAGTTGCTGTCTATGGAGGTGTTCAAGAAACGACTGGATGAGGCACTTAGTGACAGGGCTGGGTGCTAGGTTGGCCTGGATGATCTTGGAGGTCTCTTCCAACCTGGTTGATTCTATGAATAATTTAGTTAACTGAAATGTGTTGCTGTCCATTGTGTATTGAAAAAGTCTGTCACTGTAGTAGGGTGCTTGTCAAAAAAAATGTGTCAGTTCTGCTCTAGTGATATAGAAGGTAGGAAATACTCAAAAGGGGTTCTGGCCTTAATCTTATGTATCAGCTTTTAGTTCTGAAGAAAAAAAGACTATTAAGTAGTGTGAACCTCTGAGGCTGTGCAGGGCTTCTTTATAGCAATAGCTACCACTACTCATGAGGACCATCTTGATCTCTCTTGTCTCCAATATTGCAACAGCAACCTTGGCAAAAAAGAACCCATACCTTTTTATTGCTGAGCATGATAATATGTGGTGTGTGGGATATCCCTTTGCTTAGGTGGGGTCAGCTGTCTCCTAGCCTGCTTCCTGGCAGGGCAGAGTGAGAAACGGAGAAAGCCTTGGGGTGGTACCAGCCCTGTTCAGCAGTAGTGCAAACACTGGTGTGTTATCAGCACTGGTTTTGTCACGTACCCAAAACACAGCACCACAGGGGCTGCTATGAAGGTAATGACTTCTGTGCCACCCAGACCTAGCGCAGAAGTACTGACCCATCACTGCAGCCAGGTTTCTCACGTCCAGCAAGTTTAGCAGTCCAGATTTGCTGCCTAATTTGTCTCTTTTTCTCTCCTAATTGATTTCCCATTTTGCACTAATGCTTCTACCACATGTGTTGCTATCATGTGATCATGCTTTATCTTTCTTTGTTTGATTACTCGAAATTAATGGAAAAGTAACTAGAGGCACTTTGATTCCCCAACTATTCTCTTCAACTCACTTGAAAATAGATTGTAAACACAAACAGTAAGGCCATGTCTACAGCAGTGCTAAAGAATCACACAACACAAAAATGAAAGGAAAAAATTCTTCTTGCTTTAAATACCAAGTACAGAGGATTGCATGGCTTAAATCAGTGTCGCAGTCTCACAGTATCACCAAGGTTGGAAGAGACCTCACAGATCATCAAGTCCAAGCTGTTGCCACAGAGCTCAAGGCTAGACCATGGCACCAAGTGCCACGTCCAATCCTGCCTTGAACAGCTCCAGGGACGGCGACTCCACCACCTCCCTGGGCAGCCCATTCCAGTAGCCAATGACTCTCTCACTGAAGAATTTTCTCCTCACCTCGAGCCTAAATTTCCCCTGGTGTAGCTTGAGGCTGTGTCCTCTTGTTCTGGTGCTGGCCGCCTGAGAGAAGAGAGCAACCTCCTCCTGGCTACAACCACCCCTCAGGTAGCTGTAGACAGCAATAAGGTCTCCCCTGAGCCTCCTCTTCTCCAGGCTAAACAATCCCAGCTCCCTCAGCCTCTCCTCGTAGGGCTGTGCTCGAGGCCTCTCACCAGCCTCGTTGCCCTTCTCTGGACACGTTCAAGCATCTCAAAGTCCTTCTTAAATTGGGGGCCCCAGAACTGGACACAGTACTCAAGGTGTGGTCTAACCAGTGCTCTCTCTGCTTTGGATGCTTGGAAAAACTATTTGTAATGAGCGTGACATGCATGTGGAGAGTGCCTGGGCAGCAGCCCCTCTCTTCTGCTGAGCTCTCTTAGGATATGTTTGCTCCACCAGGAGGTGGGGATGGAGAGAATCCCTTTCATCTCTTGTATTACATCATTTCATAGGGAGAATAGGAGTCTCTGACTGGAAGGCGATAGTCACTAAGAGCATTCTAAGTCTCTTTGGTAGCTGGCAGTGTAAAACAGTGCTAATCTGCATGCTTTTTCATTGCTTAACTCCTGACCTATATCCAGAGCCCTTAGGATTGTGTTGATGCTGTCATTCAGGGAGTGAAATGGCCTGCTGGAGTCTGTGAGTGCTGGTGAGAGGGAACGTGTAAGACGTTAATGAGTTTTATTGTATAGACTCCTGTTTACTTCTTTTCCCAAATTCCTCTAAATCAGAATTAAGTCATGAATGACCTGAATTATTTTTGTCCTTTTCCATCTGATGAACATTTAGAAATGAGACCAGGAAGCAGAGTGTGTGAGCAGTGGTTCGCAGAAAGGTGAGACTTTCTCAGCAGTTGAATTGACAACTTCTTGAGGAGTTTAATGTGCTTTACTGCTTCACTTCACCACTGGCTGAACGGGAGGCTGATGTATTTCTTGCACAGCTTCCTTTCAAGGCCAAAGATACCAAGGATGGGTCTTGAGTACGGTTTAATTAGAGTATTTCTCTAGCAGATGTTGCATGATTCAGATGTTTTTGTTATGAAATCAGCAAGGCTTCAAAACTCATCTCTAGATATTGTTTTGTTAACTAAAACGTGTAATTAGTTTGGAGCAGCTTAGTTGCATATACCATGGGACAACCTCCCAGGTTTCTTGAGAGCTCCTCTAGAGAGGAGCTCTCCCTTGAGAGTTCTTGAGAGGTTTCTGATTTGAGAAACCAAATTCCCTGCTTCTGAAATCTTGAATTCCTACCTATGTTCTGGTTTTGAGAACATGGGAAGGTGTTTAGGATTTGCTGGGAAGTCTCTGTACACATCTGCCTGTCTGTGGTTAAGCCATGATTAGCAAGATAATGAAATCTCTCTGCAGATACCCATCCAGTGCTTGTCTGTTGAGTAGTGGCTAAGGGACTTTATGGACCAGGCATTTTCACACAGTTCAGCTGTATCCCTGTCAGGTGATCCAGGCAGGACAGGGCAAGAGACAAAGCAGAAAACTAACCTTTCTGAAACAGACTGGACTGTGTCCAGTTCTGGGATCCCCAGCTCAAGAGGGTCAGGGAACTACTGGAGAGAATTAAATCATTAGGGAACTGGAGCATCTCTCTTACAAGGAGAGACTGAGGCTCTTCAGCTTAGAAAAGAGAAGACAGAGAGGGGGAACTTATAAATGCATATAAATATATAAAGGTTGCAGGTCATGAGGATGAGGCTGGGTTCCTTTCAGTGATGGCTGGTGATAGGACAAGGGACAGCAAGCTAAAACACAGGACTTTTATCTTGAATTTGAGGAGAAACTGGAACAGGCTGCATAGAGAGGGTCTGAGGTCTTTCTCTCTGGAGACTTTCAAAACCTATTTGAACTCGTTCTTGTGCAACCAAATCTAGGCACTACTGCATGTGGTGAATGGTGCCACATCCAGTTGGCAGCTGTCACTAGTGGTGTTCCCCAGGGATCAGTGCTAGGCCCAGTCCTGTTCAGTATCTTTATTGATGATCTGGACGAGGGGATTGAGTCCAGCATCATTAAGTTTGCAGATGACATCAAGCTAGGAGCAGATGTTCATCTGTTGGAGGGTAGGAGAGCCCTGGAGAGGGACCTGGACAGGCTGGATGGGTGGGCAGAGGCCAATGGGATGAAATTTAACAAGGCCAAGTGCAGGGTTCTGCACTTTGGACACAACAACCCCAAGCAACGCTACAGGCTGGGGACAGAGTGGCTGG
>WAAF01017801.1:29026-67488 GCA_013400475.1 Tricholaema leucomelas
GTATAGGCTGGATGTTAGGAGGAAGTTGTTGGCAGAGAGAGTGATTGGCATTGGAATGGGCTGCCCAGGGAGGTGGTGGAGTCACCATCCCTGGGGGTGTTCAGGAAAAGCCTGGATGAGGCACTTAGTGCCATGGTTTAGTTGACTGGCTAGGGCTGGGTGCTAGGTTGGACTGGCTGATCTTGGAGGTCTCTTCCATTCTGGTTGATTCTATTCTATTAGCAGGAGTGCTAAACTAGATGGTTTTCAGAGGTCCCTTCCAACTGTTACCATTCTGAGTCTAAGAAAAGACATTTTGTAGGAATGGCATGTGTTTGTGAAAGGGGGCTGAGTTTAGGGAAGGAAGTGTGTCACCTTCTTACCACGAATGCTGGGCATATATTGTGTTTTTCTTAGTGAATTTCCATTGCTTAGTAAACAAAACAGTGCTGACAATGAGATGTCCTAGCATTTTCAAGATAAAATCTAAACATCTTTTATAATGTAAAACAGGGTGAAAAGCTGCCTTTAATTTTCATCATTCATGTATCTCCATCTATAAAAATAACTTCTTGACTTTAAAACATTGTATAGAAACACGTACAACCCTCATAAGCTATTTTCAACCTGGAGTGTTCATACAGCCAAACTACTATCCAAGGCACAACTTTTCTTGTTAATTCCATTAAGACTTTCTCTGAATAAATTAGTTTGCTTTCACTGCAAAGCAGAGATGTTAGGAGCTGTTAAGCTAGCAGAGGCATGCATTAGCACAAGCTGTGGAGCTTCTGCTTGCTGTATTGAAATGTTCTTCAATTTCCTGTGTGACCTACCCAGCAGTTCTCTAGAAAATTAGGATAATGGCACCCTTTTTCCCAGCGATAGCCTGATCATACTTTCTTTGAAGATTGTGAGGTGTACAAATACTTCACATGGTAATAAGAGATTGATGCTTATTATCAGGTTGTTCCAAGTTGATAATGGCAAGACAACAGGTGAGAAAAGAGGAATGAGGTGGATATGGAGACTCAGTTTTGGGTGTGTAGTAAAGAAGGACTCTCGTGCCATAACCCATGAGCTAGACTATACCAAAGCCCTGTCAGCCTGGCCTTTCTGATCCTCAAAGAGCATGGTAGGAAGAAGCCCAGGAAGGTCAGAGGAAGACATGTGCAGCAACACTGAGACAACATGCTGAACCTCCCCATATGTCATGCAGAAGCCAGTGAAGTATGTGTTCAACATGTAATGTTAGTGTGCTAAAAGTAGTTAGTTAAGGACGTTAAGAACCTTGAGGGTATAAACTGTAGTCTTGAGACCAAACTAAATGAGTATAGTTTGGCTTGTCACAGAAAGTGGGAATGTGTTGATGAGAAACTGACTGGTAAAAGGTAGAAGACACAGTAAATACAGGGTACCTTAGAAATGATGTAGGAAATTGCTGAATGACCTCTAGGACTGGAATGATAAAATGCAGTGAACTCGAAGAAGGAGAAAGTACAAGGTTGAGTACTTTGCACTAGCAGCAAGAATGCCTGTTGGCATTTGGGAGTCACCCTCTGAAAATGAATGAAGAGGGAAATGGACAGATTTATTAGTGATTGCTGGAAGATTGTGAGGCACAAATGTGTTCGGCTGGATCCTAGGTTATGGCAGTCCAAGTATTTTCTGTTGAGTTAGGGAAGAATTACTATTATTGAACAGAGTGCTGAAGAGGCTTCTTTGGGAATAGTATTTCTGCTTCTGAACATTCATCTTTAAGGAGGATTAATTAAACAAAATAGCTAATGATGAAGGACTTCTAGATTGGTAAACTTATCTAAGCAATCATTTGAGCACAGTTTATTTAACCAACTGAGAGGTAGACTTGTAGGGGAAATGCAGTACTCTGTGAGAAGGGGGATGGGACCAAAGGTGAACTCTTGCTTCTTGGAGAGCCCCTATGTTTTGACTGTTGAGCTGTCATTGCCTCTGTGATAGTCCCAGGATTTGGATCTGGCATGTTACTGAAATCGTTGGACCACAGCAACAGTAAGTGAAAAGAATATAACTCTGCTGGGAACAGAAAAAAAATAGTTTGCTTTTCACAGAGAACAGAGTAGTTACCAGAACAAGCAGATAGGGAGCCCCCAGATGTATACCTAAGTGTACAATTAAGAGTACAGGCATAAGTCATGTACTGCTCTTTTATGTTTTACAAAAAACTGACCTGTGGAGCCTGCCTATGGAAAATGTGATTGAGCTCAGCAGAATTCAAAGAAGGATTTGACCTTTGATGTGACAAGGAGAGCATTTGCAGTGCTAATATTATCAACCTGTGAAGTTCGAGAATCATAGAATCATAGAATGGTTTAGGTTGGAAGGGACCTCAAGGATCATCCAGCTCCAACCCCCTGCCATAGGCAGGGACACCTCCCACTAGAGCAGGCTGCTCAAGGCCTCATCCAGCCTGGCCTTAAACACCTCCAGGGAGGAAGCATCCACAACCTCCCTGGGCAACCTGTGCCAGTGTCTCACCACCCTCACTGTAAAGAACTTCCTCCTAACATCCAGTCTAAATCTCCCCTCTGCCAGTTTAAACCCATTCCCCCTCGTCCTGACATTCCCAGACCTTGTCAATAGTCCCTCCCCAGCCTTCCTGTAGGCTCCCTTCAGATACTGGAAAGCCACTCTAAGGTCTCCTCGAAGCCTTCTCTTCTCCAGGCTGAAGAGCCCCAACTCTCTCAGCCTGTCCTCATAGCAGAGAAGAGATCTAAATTGTTGTTTTCATGTAGAGGAGTCAACTGTAACTGGGCTTCAGAGATGAAATAGAATTTTGTTCCAAATCATTCCAAACCTGCTGGGTTCTGAAGTTTCAGCTGTGGTGATACAGGGTAGCAAACACAGTGAAATGGAAGTCCATTTTCAGGTGGCAATTCCTGTGTTACTTTGCAAATTGTTGCTTCCTTTTTCATGAACATAAATATTGATTTGGGGCTTTTGTGTGTTACTGGACAGGGCTGGGTGCTAGGTTGGACTGGATGATCTTGGCGGTCTCTTCCGAGCTGATTGATTCTATGATTCTAATGATTTCCGTTACAATGTCCATGTGTTTCTTTTCAATTGAGTATGTCACCTACAGTGCAACTTGGCTGTATTTTCATGCTTGGCACTTGGATGTGACCCTGAAATTTTATTAGAATATTTGAATAAATGCTCTGCCTTTTGGCTGAGTTTGTTCCCCGACTGTTTCTGCAGTCAGTGAAGTGTCGAGCTTTTCTGATAATACAGCAATTGTTCAGGCATCTAACTACAGGTATAACAGCCCAGCTCAGTGTATTGAAACTTTGAGCCGTCATTTGCATCTGAAGAGACTCGCTTTATCTGAGGTCACTTACTAAAACCCAACTAATTCTCTCCGTAGGATAGTATAAAAAACCCGGGGCGGGGGCAGGGAGTAGCAAGGACGAGAGCAGCAGCGTTTGTACAAGTTGTGTACATGATGCTGTTACACAGAGCTCTTGAACTCCACTGAGAGCCACTCTTAGGAGCAGGTTTTCACGAGTACAGATTTCTGCTGTGGTTTGGGGAGTTATTTTTTTTGCCACGGTGCCTTGAACAAGGATGCTAGGAATTCTAGCAGATTTTAGAAAGGGGGGGGACGGACAGAAGGGAAAAAAACCCCACAACAAAAGGAAAAAAAAGGGGGAGGCGGGGAAGAGACCCTGGAGCTACCTTCAGGCAAGCAAACGCCTCTCGTTCAGCAGCCTTAGGAGCAGCTTTCATGTGGAAGCAGCGTGGCGACTGTGGAATGCAGGGTCAGACAAGAGCCCAGTCACGGCATATTCCCTGGCGGCTGCCCGGCATCATGGCAAGCCGGCCCGCCTAATCGTTTCAGGCAGCCCGTGGAAAACCACCCTCTGGTTAAGTCTGCATCATGCTGTTCCACCAATGGAAAAAATTGAACGGGAGGAGGGTGTGTAGCCTGCAGACAAAAATACATCCAGCCGACTCGAGCAGGATCTGTTTTTAGTTCCTAACGGCTGGGCGTTTGAAGTGTTAGGCAGAGTTTCCTGGCGTGCCCGGGGCAGGCAGGGTGCCCGTGTGTCCCCGTGTCCGCGTCCCTGCGGCAGAGATCGGGCGGCTGGGAGGCTGAAGCCAGTGCCCTGGGGAAGGTAAGTGAGAATGGGAAACGGGGACTTGAGTCAGGGAGGGAGATGCTGGGAGAGAGCAGTCGGTCCCCTGCTTGCTGTCTGCTGGCCAGGTCTGGAGAGCCGAAAGAAAAGCAGGGAAAGATTTGGGAAGCCTCTGAAAGCGGAGGGCAGAGCAGGCTGATGCAGTGCCTGGACTTGCAGCCCCCGCGCTGCCTCTTCTGTCGCCAGCTGCGCCCGACATGAGTGGGTCTCCTCCAGAAAACAGTTCTCCGTGGTCATCTGTCAAACTCAATTGCCTGAGTTGCTGAGTAACCCACCACTGGGATCGTTTTACGGCTCTGCTAAGATGAAGCTGAATGTTTTGGGCTTTCTTAAGGAGAAGTTTGAGAAGGTGTGTTTGGGGGTGCTACAGTTGCCACAGCATCAAAATGACTCTTCTAACACAATACGGTTAATAATCCCCCTGAATATTATCCTGTCTCTTCTCACTAAAGCGACTTGCTGTAAATTGTGTACCCATTAAGCAACGTTTGTGAACTGTCAGAGAAAAAGCTTCAGTCAGCACTAGTACTGTCACTGAACTTGGGTGATGTGGGACCCGGGGGTTTCTGCACCCTGCACAAGTTGTGATCTTTCTACATAGTTTTTTGTTTCTACACAGATTTGAGAATTGCACACAAGTAATGAGAAAGCTACGTTCTGCTGCACAGGAAAAACATCAAAGGTGGAAGTGCCCAAGAAATGGAGAAGTGACTTTTCCTCCCCCACTCTTTTTTTTCTGAGAGCGGTTGATTAATTGCTTGTGCAATGCAACCAAAGCTTGCTACTTTGTTTTTACTTGTTCCTGATGTGGTCACCAAGTTAAATTTGTGCACTGGTGACTTCATACTTCGTTCTGGAAATGGTGCGTTTCTTTCCCTTTAGGGTGGATGATTTGTAACACTATACAGTGTATAGCAAATCACTTGGTAGGGGCAAGGCGTGGAAGTTTTCTTTATCTGATCGCCTTTAACAGGAGAGGATATCCACATAGCATGGAGGAGAGAACTCTCTGAATAGGGTGCTCTGTAGCTGTTACAAAGCAAGTGTTCTAGTGGGGAAGCCTCATCCTTAAGTGTGCTTTTTTATTCTTATACTATGTAACACGCTGGTGCTACAGGGGTAGAGGGAAGAAATCCCTAAGCTGTGTTACTGCTGTAGAGCTCTTGGCAGGCAAAAGTCAAGATCTGTTTCTAATTTTCCGAGGGACGGTGCCTCAAATGTACTTCTGGTGTCTAACTCCCAGATCCTCTATCCTCTTCAGGAAGTCCCAGGGCCAAAGGTGGAAAAGCATTTACTTTGGCATCGACACCCTCAGGTGTTTATGTATGTGTAAACTGAGAAGTAGAAAAGACTATGCCAAACGCGGCATGGTTTCCCCCTCCTGCTTGTGGAGTGGGCAGGTCAGGAGTCCTGCGGCTATCCCAGCCCCTGTCGCTCAGCCGGAGATGTGATGCTCTACTAGTAGTTGTTGAAGTTTTTCCACAGATGCCAAGGGTTAAGAGTTGGCCCCTTAGACTTAAAGGTGTTACATCAAAAAGGAGTTTTGAGGGCAGAATAGGTTAATGCTCCTGCCTGAGACTGCAGCCATTTGCTTCTCATGGGTCTGTGGGTCTGTTTTGGGATATGGTGTTGCAAGACGTGTCTTAGTCTAAAAATAACCTTTCTCCTACCCTCTCCAAAGCTGATGCTTTGGTGGGATGTGTGAGAGAATATCCCCAGGGCTATGTGCTGACTGTGATTGTATTTGGTAGATATGTAGATATGGTGCTTAGGGACATGGTTTAGCAGTGACCTGGTGGTGCTGAGTTAATGATTGGACCTGATGATCTTAAAGGTGTCTTCCCTCAAAAACAATTCAGTGATTCTATCACAGCAAGAGCTGGTTGCTGCTGAAGCAGACAAGAGAGAAGAAGTACAGATGTTCCTGATGGGTGTTTGGAAATCCCAGTTTGACCAGAAAGCCCCAGCCTCACCTTGTGTAGTATTCATGAGTAAAGACTGAGACAGAGACCTCCGCAGAAGTTTGTCTAAGCTCAGGCAGGAAGTTTGCAGACTTGAGCACAGCCTCTGAAGTGTTGTTACTCCACAGCCCAGGACAGGCATGGAGGCTGGCATTGAGGTTTGCTGTTTAGAGCATTTTGACTCCTTTCGTGTGCATCATCCTCCCTGCTCAAGGCCCCAGGCCTTGAAATCCCTTGAAAGCACCGTCCTAATCTGCATCAGGACCTGCCAGTATGCTTACGACATGAGTAGGTGGAGAAGAAAAGACCTTTCAGATTACTGAGTTAATTTCCCCTTCAAGGGCAGGAAACAGACCCTTTGACATATCAACTCTAACTACTGCAACTACTGCATTAAGCCAAGATGGGAGCTGGCATTCCTGTTTTTTCTTTAACAAGCTTAATGGCTTTTATTTAAATGGATGTGCACTTTAGCCATTGTGTATAAATTCAATAACATTTACAAATGGTTAAATTTGTTTTTCTTCCCAAAGAAAAATAAGCCCCTAGAGATTTGATTGTAACAGCACTGGTGTAATATGATAAGGATCTTCAGGCTTGACTCTACCTTCCATACTGCGCTAACTCAAAAGCTTTAAAGCATAATTTGATTAAGCTGCCAATGTCAGACTCAGAGGAATGAGTTGAGTGAAAGAAGGAATTGTCTCCCAGGTATGGGATGTGTAATGGTGATGTGGGATATCTCTGGTACAATGTAGACCTGTTAAGAGAGACAACCAGAAAAGGAGATTGTGGCCTTCTTGACACAGTCTCAAGTTGTGCCAGGGGAAGTATAGGCTGGATGTTAGGAGGAAGTTCTTCACTGAGAGAGTGATTGGCATTGGAATGGGCTGCCCAGGGAGGTGGTGGAGTCACTGTCCCTGGGGGTGTTCAAGAAAAGCCTGGATGAGGCACTTAGTGCCATGGTCTGGTTGACTGGATAGGGCTGGGTGCTAGGTTGGACTGGATGATCTTGGAGGTCTCTTCCAACCTGGTTGATTCTATCTTTCTGTGATTCTTGCTTTAACTGTGAAATTAGAAATCTATGTGTAGTGTAGCATGAAAAGACATGTCTGGGATCATAATGAGTACTTACTTTTAATGAGAAAAACTATTGGTCTTAATTTGATCTGTGAGCTACCAGTTTCTTATACAAGATGCTATAACTCTAAAGAGATTCATGAGCAAGTGAAGAATTTAGGCTTCAAACTGAATTTTTAAGGCAAAATAGTCTTATTTTTTTTTTAAAGAGAAACATACTTGTGGTGTTTTGGTTATCCATTCCTTGAATACAGCAGTATATAATGCAAAATATCCTGCCAAGTATACCATGGTATAATTATTATGGTATATTTTTGTAATAGGAGTGTGATTGAGATTGCAGGAATAAAAAACATGCTTCTGATTTATGAAAGCATGTGACCAGAGTGCCTAGTGCTGAAAAATCCAGTAAATTGTTTCCAGTAAGAAACTTCACATTTAATCCAGGTACAGTGTTCAGCTCTCCTGCCTCCCTCATTAATTTCCCATATCCAACCATACACAGCTGTGCAGGAAGGAGAAGGTAAGTTCACATTCTAGCATTCTCTACGACTTTCCTATTAAAACCCAAAGTGGATTAAAAGTGAATTAAAATTTCCAACCTGTAGTTCTGTGCCCCATGAGAGTTCCCAAAGCACATTGCTTCTTTGCAGAACTTACATCCATCTGCTGGGAAAGGTTCACTGTCACTAGCCATCCAGAGGAATGAAGGCATCAGACTATTTTGGAGAGAGAGCTTGGTGTGTATGTTTGAATCAAGCTGAAGCTTAACATTTCTAGAATATTGACATTAGTTGATCTGTTGCAACATCACAGGTGGCAAGATTGTCAGTCCCAGTCAGAGAAATCTGCTGAACCTCCCTTAGGAGGCTGCTGCTATAGTCTTTTGCCTTTTTATAACTGATACATGACCATTGCCCAATGCTGGTTGTAGTTGTGGAGCATTCATTCTACTTATAGCTCTGTGCTCACCTGATGCCAGTTTAGAGCTTGCTGTTTTCTGACCTGCAGTTTTAAAGAGGCTCAGCTTGGTTAGTGCGATTGTACTGTAAGAAGATGGTTGGCAGTGGTAAAATCACATTTGGTGTGTGTTCCTGCTGTAGCTGATGAGACCAGCACAGGAACTTGTCTCCCTTGAATCAGATCCTGCAGTCATTCATAATGCAGTCATTTCTTACAGTATCTTAAAAGCAAACCTACTGCTGGAATATTACTGTTATGTCTTTGTTTTTTTCTTGTAATATGGTTAGTGAGTCAAGCTTTGTAAACCTTTATCTTGAGAGATGAGGACTGGAGTGGAAAGCATTTGTGTGACTGCACAGCACTACTTGTACCTGTGCTCACAGTAATCTTCAGAAAGGCATTTATAAAGCAGCATAGCTGCTGAATAGAGCTGGCAGGCAATCCAGAACAGCTCCTGAGCTCATGTGTTTGCCTTTCAGAGCCAAAAAAGTCTAGGACAACTTTATGTAGAGAAATCCCAAGGTGGGGAAAATACGATTTTAGCTCTGGGGTTATGATTTGTGTTAATTATTGGGTGTGGTGGGGATGGTGAGGCTCCCAAATTAGTATGTTTGCATAGCTGTGTTTTTTGAATGTGTCAAGGGGAACCAGAGTGAAGATTAAAATGTTCTTTTTTTAGCGAACGTGGGTATAATTGTAAGAAAATAAACTCCTAACCTTCAGGCTCAGGGAACTGCTTTCTAAATGTGCTGATTATAATTGCAGAAAATATTAATAGACAGTGGGTTTCCTCACAAAAAGTATTCATCCCTGTGCATAGTAAGGGAGAAAAAGCACAATGGCAGGCTGTTGTGAGAATCACAGAAGGTTAGGGGCTGGAAGGGAGCTGAAAAGGTCATCTAGTGCAACCCTCCCCTGGTAGTGCAGGATCACCTATACCAGATCACACAGGAAAACACCCAGGCGGATCTTGAATATCTCCAGAAAAAGAGACTGAGCAGCCTGTGCCAGTGTTCTGTCACCCTCACAGGGAAACAAATTCTTCCTCATGTTTACACAGAAATATAGGGGGAGCTGAACTCTGCCCCCTACACTGTAATTTTTAGTGCTTCCACAGTTCAAATAGCATAAAACACGTTTTGAGCGAGCGCAGCCAAAGCTTGTCCATGACTGTTGCCCTGCCCCAGTGTCATGCTGTCTTTGGGCACAAGCTGGCTTGCTCTGTTCCCACCCCCTCTGTAATCAGTGGAAGGAAAATCACTCCACATGAGCGTGATGTGAGAGAAAGGCATCACAGCTGATTTTCAGGACGGCTGTCTTTGTGCAGCCTCGCAGATGCGGCGATTGGTTATCGAGGTGTGCGCGAATGGTTAGCCTACAACCGTAGCTGTCTGAACATCCAGCACGCCGAGAAAAGTCCTTCAGGGCTGTTTCTGTGGGATTTATTGACTGTTAGTACTGCTAACTTATTCCTGGACAAACTGAGACACTGTTTTGTAGCTGTTATAGCCTGAGATAAATTTATTCGTTCACCCATTATGTGACCTGTGTATTGGATCAGACATGTACAATGGACCCTGCAGCAGCAGCTCAAGCTTTCATGAATCCAGTCTCTATCTTCTGAGGTTCATGACAGCAGCTTGCTTACTACCCACTCTGTTAAAAGGATTACCTAACCATTGCACAGTCACTATGGAGACCAGATGGTCTTTTTGCCTGTTTCTTTAGACAAATTGTGTTCGCTGTTCCCTTATGAATAGATATAAGCCCTTCAAAGCCCCCTTGTTGAATGTACTTTCTGCTCCCAGATGAAGAATTCTGAATGTAAACTTGTTGCTTGTTTGTGGTCTGTGCCTCTTGGATCAAGCAAGGCAGTTTTTGCTGGAGGCTCAAAATTTGGTCAGCAGCTTGGAGCTTAGGAATTTCGTGTGTTGTCTTCTGTTTACCTTAAATCAAATGTCTTTTGTTCAATCTGTGTTGCATGTGATGTTTTAAGAACTGTTTACACTTGGCAGCACAGACAAATGAAACCTGCAAGGCAAGAGGGTTCTAAATAGGAGCTTTCCAAATTGTTTTAGGGAATAAGCAAGTTACATAGATTTTATTTGTATCTTTAATTGGAGTGTAAGGTGAGATTTGTGTGCCTTATCTGTCTTACCAAATATCTTTGTAATACAAATGATGAATTTGTGTTTATAAGTCTGTAGCATCTCTAACAGGGTCCAGAAGGATGTGTTTCTCCCAAGTCACTTATTTGCTAAGCTTTTCCCCCCCCCCCTAGGGTTGCTGTTGAGACTCTTTATATTTCTGTTTTGTAGCCTTTACCTTTGTTTCTGTAAGGTTAGCAAAATACCCACATTACATATCTTCAAGGTTCTTACACAGTAAATAGCCACAAAACAAGTCATAAAGAGCAAAACTCTGCCGGTCCAAATGAAGTAGTTACTCATTTGGAAATGATGAAGAGTAACCAATGTATTTATGCAGAAAGAATGGTTTCTGGCTAAAATGCATATTCCTAAACCTGAGCCTATGATCTTATGGAGCTTCTTTTCTACTGAGTGTTCCAGTGCCTAAACTGCTGTTGTGTTCTGTGAGATTCAGCTTCTGTCCTTTCGTTTCGAGTTGCAGCCCTTTTGTGTAACTGAAGAGCTGATACACTCAGATGGTCAGGAAGAGCCTGGATGTTGTTACTTTTGGGTATATGCAGTGCTGGTGCTGCTTTTTTCTTGTTTTACTGGCAGATAAACTTGAAATCAGACCAAACTTAAACAAGGGAAGTTGGCAGAGTGAATTGCACAGTGTTCTTTGACTGAAAGAGTCATAGTTGGAATCCAGGCATGGGGAAGGATAAACAGATGCGGTGAGACATTGATCAATTTGGCCCACATTGTAGTGGATCACTGCACAGTCCTGCCATCTGTAACTGGTCTTCCAGAAAGAAAGCTGGAAAAGGCTCAAAGTTTGCCGTATCTTGTTAGTGAAAGAGGATGAAGACAGAAAATAAAACACTTAACCAAACAGTGACTTAATTGCAGTAATTCAATGTCAGTTGTTGAAGTATGTTTATAAAATTGTAGCTCTAAAGTCAAGGAATCACCTTAACCAGACCTCTCTTCTCCATTTGTAACTTCTGTCTGATTTTAATTAATTTTGCATCTGGAGTAAAAGCTAAGTTCTATTTAACTGAAAGCCCTTTTTTTTTTTGTCTTTGTGGTGTTTTCTAGGCAGACTGAGTGCAGCTCTACTCTGGTTTTATCGAGTGTAGCGGCTGGCCACGAGGACAATGCAGCGCATGCTGACTGCTGACCGTACCCTTGTTTAAGAGTGATCCTACAGGTTTGATCTTGGTTTTGCACTATGCTTTTATTCTAGAAGTTCTAGAAGAGGGTTAGAAGTAGGAATGCTGAAATATATACTCTGTGCTTTCACAGTGGTTTATACTGACAGAATTTTAATGAGGCTGCAATGTGTTTTCCTAAGAGTGATAGTCTGAAATGCAATTTGCAAAGAAGCATAGCACCAGTGGAAAAAGCAGTTTGATGTTGTTTCTGTAAATTACAAGTAGTGAAGAGTCACTCTAAGTTACAAGAAGAACAGATCAATCTTTTTTTTACTTTGGGGTACACTTTATGTTATGTCCAAAACCTTCAGTCATCTCACTGGGGCAATTTGACTACTCCAGCATGTGCTATTCACTGTGACTTCAGTAAAAAGCTGAAGTGTGTTTTACTAAATGAACTATCAAACCTTGCCATGCTGCATGAACAGAATACAGTTTTGTATTATCATAGAATCATAGAATCAACCAGGAAGAGACCTCCAAGATGAGACTGTTCACTGCCTGAGTTATTTTTTGTTTGGTTTTTTTTCTGCTTGGGTTTCTCTCTTTTTTTTTTTCTCCTGGATTGACTCCATTTAAACACAAAATTGAGGTTTGTTTAACAGTTTATTAAGGCAACACTTGGTTGCACAGAAACCAGTCAAGCTGAAACTGCAGTGGGCTTGTCTCCTGGCAGAGGAGATTTCTCAGAAAGCGCAGTTCACTTTACATCTAAGTTATGATTATCTTGCTGTCTCCCTTTCATTATGCCATTGTTCATGGGAGCCAGAGGTTCTGTGAGCTTTAAGAAAAGGATGTTGCCAGGGGCGTGGGTGGAGAAAGGTGTTGACATATTTTCAATGGAGCCAGATTCCAGCTTTATAACAGAGGGGTGAAGAACCATACAGAGAATAGGCTCTTCTAGCCTGCCCCTAAAATAAGTTTGGTTATGAATTTAATATTGTAAATGGCTATTTAATGGCTTTTTCCAAACAATTGCTTCTTATAATCTTTTTAAAAAGGCACTTTCCTGTGCAGAGGGCAGAACCAGTCTGTTACTTTTCACTTTGTCTTCTAGCCATTGTTTCTAATGAAACTTTTCTTAATTTAGTTGAAAATGGGGAATTCAGAAAGTCAATACAGTCTGCAGGGATCAAAAAATCATGCTGCTTCTACAGCTGCTGCCAAGCAGAAGCCTTGCTCTCTGAAAATTCGCAGCATTCATGCTAAAGATGAAAAGTCTTGCTCTGTGCATGGATGGGGACACCCCAGTAGTGGCTCAAACTACAAATCGAGGTCCCTTGCCAGAAGCTGTCTTTCTCACTTCAAGAGTAGTCAGCCTTATTCATCTCGACTCAGCGACACAGTGGTGAAGGTCTCTAAAAGCAATGCCCATGCCAAACACAGGACAGACACCTCAGGGGACTACTGCCAAGAAAATAACGCAGTCTTTTTGCCTGAGAACGGCTTCCACTATATTGGCCTTCCAGCTGGAAGCAATCATGCTGCCTCTCGAGAATGCAATGGACACATTTTGAATTGCTATGGAAAGAATGAGAGCCTTGCATCAACCTCCCCATCAGAGGACAGGAGGAGTCCTAAAGTTCTCATTAAAACACTGGGGAAGCTGGATGGTTGCTTGAGGGTTGAGTTCCACAACAGCAGCAACAGCAAGGTTCTGACCGAGGAGTCCGGTGGACCGGTCCAGTTGCTGAGGTATTCACCTGCCTTGGAATCTAAGCCAAATAACCTGCTCGATGTCAGGAGGAACTCCAGTGCAGACTGTTCTTCAAGCCATCGTCTGTCACCTACTGATTCAAAGCTTCGCTCTAGTAAAGGAAGCTCTCTCAGCTCTGAGTCTTCATGGTATGACTCTCTGTGGGGAAATGCTGGGGATATCAATGAGCTGGATGGTCCATATTTGACCAGGAGCACTCCAGATACAAGTATTCATGCCAGTTTCCCAGCAAGTGACAATAAGAAGTCCTTCAATCAAAGTTCATCTCTTTCCTCACTCCGAGATCTCTATAAGGATACAAATTTGGAAATCACTCCTTCACCTGGGATCAGGCTGTCTGATGAGTATCTTGATACTCATGGTAGCCTAAGCAACCGTGTCTCATTTGCCTCAGACATTGATGTTCCTTCTAGGGTAGAGCAGGGAAGTCCTGCACATTACTCCTCCTACACACTTCCGTGTAGAAAGTCCAAGCCCCTTAGTGAGGATTCATCCAAGAAGGATACATTAAAAAGCCGAATGCGACGCATCAGTGACTGGACAGGAAGTCTCTCAAGGAAGAAAAGGAAGCTGCAGGTATGTGCTTGAGAACTACGTTGTAGATTCTTCTTATAAATGTAGTGACTGCATCGTGTTTGTCTTTCTCACACAGGATAATTACTTGCTGATCTCATTTAATAATTTGTGGAATTTTGAGAATTGCTGCATCCCTGAAGCTGTCTGAAGTGTAAACAGTTAAAAAAGACACATTCACATGTGCAGATTTTCCCTTCCTGTTTTGTCACCTTCTTGGACAGCTTCAGTCTCTGCAGCCTAAGCTCAGTGAATTAGCTTTTGAAATGATTCTATTGCTTAGAAAGTGGCTTGGAGTTTTCAAGCTTTCTGTTTATTTCAGCTATGAAAAGCTAACCTAGATGTAATATGTATGGTATGGATTGGCACACATTATCTAAGGGAGCAAGTGTGTAAGGAGCAGCAGAAGAAAGATGTTATAAGTATCTTTTTTAGGTATCCCTATTTCTGTTATTGGCTTCATCACTCTGGTTTCATTCTTGATCCGTCATTAGCAAGGTGGGCAATTATGTACTATTGACCAGAGCTGCACCTTCTGCCTCCACCTCCTCTGCAGGCATTACATGGAGAACCTTCCTCCTTTCTGCATGTCAACTTAGTGCACCAGACGGAAAAGCCTGAGTTGCCATCTGGCTCTCTAGGAGATGGTTATGTGAAGAAGGAGATGGAAGGGAGGGCAAGAAGGAGGGAAAGGATGTTTTTTTTAAGAAGTATTTAAGCCTAATCCCTTTAATAGGAATTTAGGATGCCTATGGTCTGGAGTTAAATTCTTGTCTCTAGGTATAGGCCTCAGAATTGGCTGTTTAACTGCCTGGCTGTATCTGGCCTTCTGCATGAGTTTGCAAACTAAGATGGAAGACAGGGACTGGGTTTAGATTTGGTGTAGATTTTTATTGATTTCATTTAAAAAGTCTTCCCCAGTGTTTCCCATACAGGAACAGGCACCATGCTTCCCTAAATAAAGGATCTGCTCCCTTTCAGCAATGCTGGGGTGCTGGCCACTTCAGCATTGAGCAGTGACTGAAGGCAACACCTGCTTCTGCAACTTATTAGCAGCTAAACAGTAGACCATAACACACACTTCATGTGCTGTGTGGCACAGATGCTGTCTCCCGTGCTGGAAATTCAGACAGGTATCATGCTTAACAAGCATCCATCATTGCAATGTAAATCCCTGACGGACCCTTAGGCTCAGAAATGAGATCAGCTTAAAGTTTTCCACCTTAAATCCTAGGTAGGGGCTACAGAATTTGGAAAATGAAACTGAAAGTCTTTTATTTTCCTTTGTGAGTTGGTGCTTGCGTATTTTATCAGATGCTATCTTTTCACCTTCTTGCTCATCTGTGAAAGAGAAGGCATTTAAAGTTTCACCACCTTGAGCCAGGATTCTTCACTGATTTCAGCCTCCAACTGTTCTGGATTTTACAGCCAGGCTTTGCATATGATCTCTGCATCCCAGACCTTTGCCATGTATTACTTAGTTATGACGTTGTCAGAATGGTATTTGTGGTGCACGATTCGTAGCTGTTTTGAATTCACTGTGCAGTGAACTGACTTCAGACACAGCAAGGAAATTTAGCTGGCGAGATTGTTGGAGCTGATTCTGGTAGAAGGAAACAAGCCCTAGCTCCAAAGATGGTGTTTTTGTAGGAAAAGGCATAGGAAATAGTTAGTCATTGATTTTTATCAGACAAGTATCCAGGGACAGACAGGATAAGAGGGGTAGCAAATGCTTTCCTTGTGGGACTTGGTCAGCTCCTTTTCACCTTGCATGCATTGAGTAATCTAATGTCTCTTCTGGGGGCTGCTGTCTTGTAGTTTGTTTAACACAATACTCCTGTTCAGGTTCTTTGGCTTCAAAATGCAGAAGTACTGTGCATGATTACAGTCTGTTAGATGGGTTAGTCCCTGTCTGTAGAGTTGTTCATCATGGCAATTGCAGCTTCCGTGCTTCGCTCTTGAACAACGTGTCCCTTTCTCAGTGCATTACTGATAACTGTGAGTCACTTGGTCCGAACGTAGGTGAAAGCTGGAATATTTCCCTGTAAGTGGGCCTAAGTACTGATGCTGGCTGGGTGGTTGGCTCTCCCCAGCTGCTGTAGTGGAAACAGGTCAGCCAAGCCTCCTGCTTCATAGGGGTGCACGACCAAGAAGTAAAGTCTTAGAATATTGAGGCCAAGCCCTTGCCAGTAGAAAGGCAGTTTAATTCCCTTTGCGAACAAATTGCACCTTGAAATCAGATGGGATTTTCCCCATCTTGAAAGCTATTTCCAAACCCTGTTACTCTGTCACTTGTTAACTTTCAGAGTAAATACAGTCGTGGCTAGTTTGTTCTAATGCCAGTATTGTCTCCTGCATTAGTTATCCTTCCCTGTTCTTCAGTCTGTTAGGATTTATTTAAAGGGAGAAGTGGTATCTTTTCTCAGCCTGCATTTTTGAAGCTATGCAGACTCTCTTTGGTCTTCTGCCTTAAGATAGGAAATCTATTTCCTTTTCATTCTGGCACCCTTACTCTGCACCTGTTTTAAATGATCCATAACAGTTTCTAGTATGGGATATGCCAGAGAAGCCCTTGGCTGCACCCTGTCCAGTGACTTGGATGTTTCCTTATGTCTGACTTGATCTGATACATCCTGGAATTTGGTTTGCTTTTCTAATAATGATCTCACATCAAGACTTGCAGTCATTCTGTGCCATGACCCAGCTTTTGTTGCATGAGAGTGTCTTAATGTGTTCCCTTGATACGTCATGGGTACCATACTGCATGGCTTGTCCTTGCTGAAATGGCACTGGGGAGATGCTGTATCACAGTATGCTATGTGTGAACAGCAAGGTATGTGATGCATGTGAGATGTGAACAGAATTTAGACAAGCTTGTTGCACTGCTGAAGGTGGTTGTGTAAACTCAGTGTGTATAACATAGAGGAATTAAGCAAGTGCGGTGTAAAGTGGGAATCTGGCCACCAGAAACAGGTGCTGCAAATAGGTTCTTCAATTAAGTAGATAGCATCTTTATGGGAATAACTTCTGAAATTTCCTGACTTTACAAGCAAGAGTCCTGAAGTGCAGTGTAAAGTCAAATTAAAAGTATGTTTGCTTGAGAACTGCTATTGTATTCTACTTTCAACTTGGGTCCTAATGAGTTGAGTAGGCTGGATTGTTTCCTGTGCCATTCCTAACAGCTGATTATTGCATGCATCACTTTGACTGGTATCTTAGTTAGCCACTTTATCTTTTGCATTATCTGTAATTATTCCAGGGTATATTTCAGACACTGAGGGAAATGCTTGAGTGCAGCTGAGCAGAAACAGTGGTAGGTTCTGTCATCACTAGATGCAATAAAGACGAACAGAAAGTCACCTGGTAGGGATACCACCACCACCATCAACTTGAGTTGGATGTTTTCAGCAGTGACCAATACTTCTACTGTATACTGCTACCAAATACTGCCACTGCTCCCTAAAGACCAGCAAGGGTTGCCTGACACTGCCATTTCTGTTCTTTAAAAAACAAACCAAAATGCAAGTGATGTTGTCTTGGTGAAGTGTATATATTAATTTTGTATCCTGTGTCCATTAACTCTATGCTGATATCTCCACATTTCCACCCTTTGCTTGTACAAAGAGAAAAGATAGGATGTGGCTAGTGGCTGTTCATGGACAGGTTGTGTCCTACCCTTTCCATGAATGCTTGTGATTCCAGTAGTGAGACCCTTCAGAGCAGATACATTCCTAATGTATCTGTCTTGTGTTGTTTATATTACTGGTGTTTTGAGACTGAAAAAAATACATATTCTTAATAAATTCCTGGAGAGTAGTCAAACAATTAAAATACAGGATCTTGGCACACATGTACAGTGACAGTAATTAAGAAGAGGATGAAGAAAGCTTCCAGTTTCCCACTGAAGTGCAGATGGCCAGCACAGTTGCATGATCCATATTGGGTGATTGCTTTGTATCAGAGTATCACAGTGTCACCAAGGTTGGAAGAGACCTCATAGATCATCAAGTCCAAGCCGTTAGCACAGAGCTCAAGGCTAGACCATGGCACCAAGTGCAACGTCCAATCCTGCCTTGAACAGCTCCAGGGACGGCGACTCCACCACCTCCCTGGGCAGCCCATTCCAGTAGCCAATGACTCTCTCAGTGAAGAACTTTCTCCTCACCTCAAGCCTAAATTTCCCCTGGCATAGCTTGAGGCTGTGTCCTCTTGTTCTGGTGCTGGCTGCCTGAGAGAAGAGAGCAACCTCCTCCTGGCTACAACCACCCCTCAGGTAGTTGTAGGCAGCAATAAGGTCTGCCCTGAGCCTCCTCTTCTCCAGGCTAAACAATCCCAGCTCCCTCAGCCTCTCCTCGTAGGGCTTGTGCTCAAGGCCATAAACACATCACATATGATTATTTTCTTGCATCCCCTACACCCTAATTTCCCTCCCTTTACCATGTAAAAAGCAGAACTATTGATGTTACTCTGGGAGAATGTTGATTACACTGTGCAGTAGGTCTAAGAAGGTGTGCTGTCACCAGGAGAATTGGAACCTCGTCAGCAGACACGAGGGTCTGAAAAGCTAGACTCAGACTTCAACGTGCCATAAGAGAAAGAGGGTTTTAGTTCAAGTTGGTTTTTTGTAATGCCACGACCAGCCCTGTCCTGCAGCTTGAGAAGTGGTTTGTCTGGCAGCTCTTGGGAGGGTTTGCAACCCCACTGTTGCTCTTGGCTGTGTGCTGGAGGTCCTGATGCTATCAAAACACGACACAGCTTTTCCACTGCAGTTTTGAAGGGCATCAAATGGGAAGCAAAGTAGTTGCTTTCAAAGCTGCTGGCAAGAGTGGCTAACAAGAGACCAAGGTTTATTTACTTTATTTGTACACAGAAGTCTATGAGCAAAATAAAAGCTTTTAGGAAGGCAGTCTGAGCTTGAAAGCATAACTTCACTTTTTGAATTATTTGTAGCTGTTTTTTCTCTTCCCTCACACTTTTCCTGCAAAAAAAAGCAGAATCTTTTGTGTTGTGTGTTTTCAAATCTCAGTTCTCTTAAATAGCATCACCAAAATGTGAGTTGGGAAAACAATAAATGGTTTCTTATGACAGATAGTGTGGTTCTCAACAGTGAAGTTAGTCTAAGAAACTCTGTCTTGGGTAGAACAAAAGTCCCTCTCCCTCACTGAGAGCTGGGAGCAGTCAGTGTGTTACTGGGAAAGGCTCAAGAAAGGAAAGGGCCAATCTGCCAACAAAGTCCCACATCAGTAAGCAGTGGGCCTACATTAACATCCATATCACAAAGCAAAGTTTAATTCATACTATCAGGCATAAGTATTTAAAATGAAATTGGCCAACTCTCTCAATACAAGGGATGAAGTTGCACAATGCAATTAGGAGAAAGGCCCATCAGTGCTTAATGAGATAGTCGATAGTTGTGTTCAGTTCTGGACCCCCCAGTTTAAGAGGGACATTGAGATGCTTGAACGTGTCCAGAGAAGGGCAACGAGGCTGGTGAGAGGCCTCGAGCACAGCCCTACGAGGAGAGGCTGAGGGAGCTGGGATTGTTTAGCCTGGAGAAGAGGAGGCTCAGGGCAGACCTTATTGCTGTCTACAACTACCTGAGGGGTGGTTGTAGCCAGGAGGAGGTTGCTCTCTTCTCTCAGGCAGCCAGCACCAGAACAAGAGGACACAGCCTCAAGCTGTGCCAGGGGAAATTTAGGCTCGAGGTGAGGAGAAAGTTCTTCCCTGAGGGAGTCATTGGCTACTGGAATGGGCTGCCCAGGGAGGTGGTGGAGTCGCTGTGCCTGGAGCTGTTCAAGGCAGGATTAGACGTGGCACTTGGTGCCATGGTCTAGCCTTGAGCTCTGTGCTAACAGGTTGGACTTGATGATCTGTGAGATCTCTTCTAACCTTGGTGATATTGTGAGACTGTGTAACTCCTGGGGGATTTCCAGCAAGTCAGAAAATACACACCTCTGCGGTCCAGAGACCGGATTCATGCCAGTCAGCAGGCACATCCTTCTTTTTTTAAATCACATCTTCTGTTAGATTAGATTTTTTGTCAGCTGGTCAATACTAACAAGCTTAAAATACTCTCAACTTTTGACCTTGTTTTGTAGTGGCTAAGCACAGTTTGTATGATGAAGAGAAAGCAGAGGTAAAATTAGCCTTGCTGTGCTAAAGGGAAAAGTTGCTACCTCACACAAATGAAATGTCACCAAAGCATTGAAAAGCCTGTAATAATAAAGGAATTCGTGGCACTATTCCTCCTTGTACTCAAACAGATGCATAAGCAGTGGTGCCTGAGTTTCAGAGTTACAGCCAGAGGATGCAGTTATCTCCTAGGGTCCCTCAGGTTTCAGCCAGCAGAAGCCTCAGTACTTACTGGTGAATCTGGAGATTACTCACAGGTGTCTGAGTTGCCAAGGCGCGCAGACTTAATGGTTATGGTTTAATGGGGTTCTGCTGAGAAAACTGAGTGGTGGCACTGACTGTGTCAGTGTCTCCTGAGGCAAAGCCTGTGATATAATGGCAAAAAGGGGTGGTCTTTGATGAAGGAACTGGCTAAACATAAAACAAGTTTAAATGCCAAATGTAACGTGTCTGCGCATTTAGGTCTCACGACTGATCACGAACAAATCCCTTTTTTTGCACAGGAGCCAAAGTGTAAAGATGGGAGTGAATACTTTGACAGCAGAATGGACAATTTCACCACAGACACGCTGGCACCGTCACAGCTTTCCACTTTGTGGTCACCTGGCTCCAGCCACGTCCTGTCTCAGAGGAGCGAGTCCACCAATGCAGTCAACAGTGATGCCCTGAGGCAAAACATTTACGAGAACTTCATGAGGGAGCTGGAGATGAGCAGGACGAACCTGGAGAACACTGACACCTCCTCAGAAACGGAGGACTCCAGTGGCGAGTCCCTGAGCTCCTTGGAACAGCTGGATTTGTTGTACGAGAAAGAGCAAGGAGTGGTACGCAAGGCAGGGTGGCTGTTCTTCAAACCCCTGGTGACCCTGCAGAAGGAGAAGAAGCTGGAACTGGTTACACGGCGGAAGTGGAAGCAGTACTGGGTCACACTCAAAGGTAAATCACTGCATTGTTCCTTCAGCTTGGCAGCAACAGTTGTTGCATCTCAGCAGCTTCTCATGCATGCTAGTTTAGGCTAACAGGTTTAGAGGATGAGAAATTCTTGCCTAAATTTATATGGTCTACCTACACACCTAAATTGGAGCATATGTGTAAGCGGCACAGAATTGAGAAGGTGGTGCTCGTGTGTGGCCTTATGTATCATGTTGTAGCAGGAACTTGA
This sequence comes from Tricholaema leucomelas, assembly GCA_013400475.1. Lineage (NCBI taxonomy): Eukaryota > Metazoa > Chordata > Aves > Piciformes > Lybiidae > Tricholaema lacrymosa > Tricholaema leucomelas. The sequence goes on from WAAF01017801.1 coordinate 50,109, forward strand.
TTTGTCTGACTTCTCAGTTTCTGTACTCATATGGAATTCAGGGTACGGAAGGTGGCGATGGATGTTTGGAAGTGAAAGACCAAAGCAGGCTAAAACTGAGAAAATGCAGACATTACACCTCTGTCTCAGGGGGAAATAAAACTGTAAGGGTCAGAAATGCCTGGCGCTCAGTTCCCTGTCACAGGCATACAGTTCCTTGGGCTGGAAATGAACACTTCAATTACCTTCCCCCGACTTTAAACAGCAGCGCTTTAGGTGGCGACGTAGAGGGAGAGGCAAACGTCCCATGCTGGAGCACTTATAAGGAAAACGGACAGAGGAGGCCGAAGAAACAACAGCAGCAGGGCAAGCCCTAAGGCCCTGAGTCTCCCTCTTTTTTTAGGTAGTCTTTCACCTTGCCCACTCCACACAATTGTGGTGGTTTGGGTGGTCCCCGCCCCNTGAGGTTAGAGAGTAAGACACAGCTCAGAGCTCCCCAGCAGGCAAAGTGACTTTATGTTTTGACTTATATTTTTATACATCTCAGCGAGCCTATGAGGGAAGTAGACATCAGCCTTGTTTTCCTTTCACAGCCTGTAGTCTAGTCCTTCTCACCGAAACATTCTAGCTAGGCTCAAACTAGCACAACAATACACACTCCTTCTGGATTTGGCGTGTCCACTCCCACCTTCCCTGCCTGCTTCTGCTGTGGAAGAGCCCTGTGGGATGGCAATCCCCTTTAAAGAGGTTGCTGCTAGTGGGCTATAGTGTGATTGCTGTGCTCAGTGCTTGTTGTGGAGTCAGGGAATTAACATGGCCAAGTCTCGAATATATATAAAAATAGAATTATTTTATTTTCCTGAAACCCGCCCCCAAAACTAGATACAGAAATTGAGCTTTAATTAGCAGATTCAGTTTGATTGAGAAGATCTTACAAGGATACCACAGATAGATTTGACTATTTCAGAAGTCAGGAGATGGAAAGGCTAAGCAACTAAACATAGCATTCCCCACTATTAATCAGGCTGAGCCAAAAGTTTACTGCTCACAGGTGAGCCAGGCTGGCTGAGAGAAAGGTAGGTCCAGATGCATATCAGCTCTTTCTCTTTCAAAGGACATCTGAGGCTCGTTAGCTTGCACAAAAGGTGCTTATGGTGGAAGCCATCCAAAGCAGGGACGGTCCTGTCCCTCAGGAGCTTGTCCTTTGTGGCACCAGGGGACTCTTTCTGCAGAACTGTCCAGGCCGGGGGAGAACTCTAAGGCAGGAACCCCAAGGCAGGAAGTCCCCCCAATATTTATACCCTTCCTAGACGCAGAGCTGAGTTACCATTGCCTGGGTGCAAAGACCACAGCCAATCCCCAGCCTGATTCCAGTGCGGGCCCTGCACGGGGCACCCCTGGTGCCAGAAGGGTCCTTTGCTCTCCTCTTCATGCCTGCAGGGAAGGGGGGAACAGGTTTTTTGTGGCTTTCCTCTCCCATTCAAACCACAGGAGGAGAGGGATTTTGGGGTATACAGGACAGTGCTATGCTTACAGCACACATCAGTGGCTCAGAGTAATCAAGCAAGTAGGTGTGCTGCAAGAAATGTATGGGTGTCACAAAGTGTGAGAGGGAAAATAACATCTGTTGTGAGGAGGAAGAGGAATTTACTGGGTGAGTTCATAGGCTTTTTTCTTTTTTTTTTTTTTGTTTTTAATTGCATCCAAAGGATTTGCCCTTCAGTAAGTGTAATGCTAAGTTAATAAGTAAGGAAATGATCAAACTTAATAATTTCCTAGCATATCTGCAACTGGAGGAGAGAAAATAACAGCTTGCTCACAGGTTGCCCTTTTCAAAGTTCTGTATGAGTGTAGACCTGAAGGAAAATGAACAGCTAACAGCAAGTGCTGAGAATGTTGTCTTTGGGAGTTCTGATTTAAAAGCAGCGAACTCACAAGAATATAGCAATTCTGCCTAATAATTCAGAGACCTGTTATCAAGGGATCAAAATGTAGGCAGTCGTAACAGTTTGAATCACTTATCCTGATCATCAGATAGCATGATTCATGCTTACAAGCAGTGTATACAAAGGGAAAAACAGTGTCTGAATTCCACCCTCCTATTGTGTGTGTTTGCATTATGAAGTATGAATGTGTTTGATCCACCTCACCTAAACTACAAGCAGTTTGTGAACAATGCTATCAAAGCCCTAAAAGTGAAGTTTATTTTCTAGTAGCTCATACATTTCTGGGATAATGAAGCTTTGGGAAGGAATTTAAGTGTTTGGTTCTTTGCTATAAAACTGGTCCTGCCTGACCAACCTGATCTCCTTTTATGATCAGGTCACCCACCTGGTGAATGTGGGGCAGGCTACCTGGACTTCAGCAAAGCCTTTGACACTGTCTGCCACAAGAAGCTCCTGGCCAGGCTGGCAGCTCATGGCTTGGACAGATTCACTCTGATATGGGTCAGGAACTGGCTGGAGAGCCGGGCCCAGAGAGTGGTGGTGAATGGTGCCACATCCACTTAGCAGCTGTCACTAGTGGTGTTCTCCAAGGATCAATGCTGGGCCCAGTCCTGTTCAGTATCTTTATTGATGATTAGGATGAGGGGATTGAGTCCAGCATCAGTAGGTTTGCAGATGACACCAAGCTAGGAGCTGGTGTGGATCTGTTGGAGGGTAGGAGAGCCCTGCAGAGGGACCTGGACAGGCTGTGACACTTTGGCCACAACAACCCCAAACAACGCTACAGGCTGGAGAGCAGCCAAACAGAAAGGGAACTGGGGGTACTGATAGATAGCAGGATGAAGATGAGCCAGCAATGTGCCCAGGTGGCCAAGAAAGCCAATGGCATCCTGGCCTGTATCAGGAACAGTGTGGCCAGTAGGCCAAGGAGGTTATTCTTCCCCTGTACTCAGCACTGGTCAGGACACACCTTGAGTACTGTGTCCAGTTCTGGGCTCCTCAATTCAAGAGAGATGCTGAGATACTGGAATGTGTCCAGATAAGGGTGATGAAGCTGGTGAGAGGCCTGGAACACAAACCCTATGAGAAGAGGCTGAGGGAGCTGGGGCTGTTTATGCTGGAGAAGAGGAGGCTCAGGGCAGACCTCATTGTTGTCTACAACTACCTGAAGGGAGGTTGTAACCAGGTAGGGATTGGTCTCTTCTCCCAGACAACCAGGAACAGAACAAGGGGACACAGCCTCAAGTTGTGCTGGGGGAGGTATATGCTGGATGTTAGGAGGAAGTTGTTGGCAGAGAGAGTGATTGGCATTGGAATGGGCTGCCCAGGGAGGTGGTGGAGTCACCGTCCCTGGAGGTGTTCAAGAAAAGCCTGGATGAGGCACTTAGTGCCATGGTCTGGTTGACTGGCTAGGGCTGGGTGCTAGGTTGGTCTGGATGATCTGGAGGTCTCTTCCAACCCGGTTAATTCTCTGATTCTATGAAAACGGGTGTGTTGGTGACTTTGAACAAGTCATGTCCCTTCTTGCTACTGAAACAGCCCCAACTATAAAAAGGTATAGTGCAATTCTTTGTAAAAAAGCTTTATTGACTTCTAGCATTGTAAGAAGTATTGGATACGATGCTTTCTGCTCTGCGTGTGTGATACAGCTGCATTCATGGTTCAGAACCTTTTCCTTTTTGTTAGCCATTTTAAATACACATTCCTCATCTCCTTGATCTCAAACCTTTATTGTCCCATGGAGACTTCTGGTGCTAAAACAAACTTGCCTGTCTGGAAATCAAGGCATACTTCTGTTTTCATAATATGCTATACCAAGATCAAGGTGATTGCTTTGGTTCTCCTCATAGAGCTTTTTAAATAAATCTGTATTTAATTTGTTCTTGAAGTTTAAAGAGCCAAGATTTGTAAGTAAGACTTAAAGTAGCCACCTATGCCAATGGAGAACAGCAGGTTTCTTTGCACTCTGTTGCAATGTGTTTAATTACCAATATACAGAAGGGTTACAACCATCTGGTTTCCTGCCAGACTTCAAAGTATACATATCACAGAATCACAGAATGTCAGAGGCTGGAAGGGACCTCGGGACATCATCTGGCTCAACCCTCCCCCTGCCAAAAAGGATCACCTATACTAGATCACACAGGAGCATGTGCAGGAAGGTTTTGAATATCTCCAGAGAGGGAGACTCCACAATCCCTCTGGGGTCCTAAGGCCTTTGCTATTTAATGTCCACCAAGACCTAAGCTTCAATAGTAACTTTTTAAGAAGAGGAATTATGTTTTCCATCTGTCCTGGTTAATTAGTTTATTTCAACAAGGGAAATTTTCTTTCCTGTTGCTCTCTCCCTTCAGTTCAAGTTCTGATTGTAGCCAGGAGGAGGTTGCTCTCTTCTCTCAGGCAGCCAGCACCAGAACAAGAGGACACAGCCTCAAGCTACGCCAGGGGAAGTTTAGGCTTGAGGTGAGGAGAAAGTTCTTCCCTGAGAGAGTCATTGGACACTGGAATGGGCTGCCCAGGGAGGTGGTGGAGTCGCCGTCCCTGGGGCTGTTCAAGGCAGGATTGGACGTGGCACTTGGTGCCATGGTCTAGCCTTGAGCTCTGTGGTAACGGGTTGGACTTGATCATCTGTGAGGTCTCTTCCAACCTTGGTAATACTGTGAGACTGTGTGATTAAAATACTTGGATAATCATCAGTCCCAGTGGCTCTGTCAGAGTTTATGAAGCTAGCTGCCTTCAAGGATCTCTTGGCTTGACATGAAGATATATCTGGGCCACCACACATCTGAACACAAGTGTATGCCCCTGAAAATTACTTACTTATGTACATATAAACTGTCAAGATAAACCCCAATCTATCTTAAGTTACATCTTTAATAACATGTAGGGGAAATACAGGAGTTTAAAATAGAACTCAATCTATGTTTTCTTAAAATCAGAGGTGGTTGTACAGTCTTGCTGCCGCTTCTGGATGTGAGAGTGGACTTGGTTTATTGGTTTAGTTTGCCCTGTTAATTTGCAATGATGAGTAAAGTGCAGAGCTCAACAAGGGAAGTGTAGCAATCTATACCCTTCTTTTCCAGCTGCAGGAATCTCAAAGTGTTTATGACTGATAATCAGGTGAGGGCTGCTTAGGAGACAGGACAGGACCAAGTCATTAGGATTTGCTCTTACCTTAAATATTCTGCCAGACATGCAGGGTAGTATTAGAAAAAGATATCTTTAAGTAATATGGAAGCATTTCTATTTTTCTGATTTCTTCCTCATAAAGTTTAGAGATAGTGCCTTAGCCCTGGATCTTAATTGTAAACAAGAGTAATTGTTTTTCCAGAGAATTCTAGTCCAAAGAACATACAAATTAAGACTGGACATAGAGCAATAGTAAGATATGTTTATCTAATTCTATTGGTCTGCAGAATACCTTACATTGTGCTGTATTGGTTGCTTTCTCTCTCTTTGAATGCCTTCTGCTTGGCTTTCAGGCTGTTCTGTGTCTGCCCTTAACCTTGTGTCTTCCAGCTGACTCTTTTTGTTTTGGCTCTGCGAAAGGTATGGGGGGAGGAGGTAGAGACAGTGGCCCCTCTGGACCTCTTTGTGTCCAGAGAGGAGGAGAGAGCTGAAATATTGTACAAGGGGGTATTTTGTTGGTTTTTGAACTGACACAGCCCCAAGCTATGCCAGAGGAAATTTAGGCTTGAGGTGAGGAGAAAGTTCTTCACTGAGAGAGTCATTGGCTACTGGAATGGGCTGCCCAGGGAGGTGGTGGAGTCACTGTCCCTGGAGCTGTTCAAGGCAGGATTGGACGTGGCACTTGGTGCCATGGTCTAGCCTTGAGCTCTGTGGTAACAGCTTGGACTTGATGATCTATGAGGTCTCTTCCAACCTTGGTGATACTGTGAGACTGTGATATATGTAAATTTGCCTCATATAAGTTTGTTACTTTTAATACTTTTGTATTTAGTCTACTTTTATAAATGTAATTTGATTTCACTTCCAAAACTCTGAGAAGTGTGGGAGATTTACTATGGGGGGAAATTTCCAATTTGTTGGGGGTGCAAATCCAAACCACCTTTGAAAACTTATCAGTCATCAAATGATTTGCTCAGTGACTGCCTGATGTATATTTCCTTTTTTCCTTGCAAATATTGTACATTCACTGGCACTGGAATATGAGCTGAAATCTATCTGATGGATCTTGCTTTCCATACACTTCAGATTTGGGCTGCATGAGGATCACTGTGTTCCACCTGGTAACTATTCATTGTGAATGTGTTCCATGAACTCCAATAGATTCAGCTTTCTTCTTCATCAGGCAGGAGAATAGGAAAAAACCTCCTAATTTTGATTCTGATTTCAGATACAATCTTCAAGGAAGCTCCTCTCATATTTACGTGAATTTAGATGACATGTGTGGGATTGTTAATACAACATTAAGTGTATATGTTAGTGAATTAACAAAAAAAGAAAGGTTGAAATCTGGTTTTACCTATCTTAAAAGCAAGGGAGGCATTTCTGTTTTGCAGGTTTTGCTCTGTCCCCATGATGCCTGCTTCCTAGGCATATTTGCATTTTCAGACATGCACTTTGTGTGTCACGCAGAGAACTACCAACAGCCTGAAAATTAGAAAGTGAACCCAAAATCTGAGTTTTGGCACTGCCTTGTGTTGTAGTGCCTCTTTGATATGGAGGAAGAAACCACAACCAAAAGCAGGCAGTGACAATGTCCTAGCAAACTCAATCCTTGTAGTGGCTGGATTTCAAATCCTCTGCTGATTATGTATAAAGCTTACAGCAGTAATATAATTTGCCAGGCCCTAAAGGACTGCTGTGACCATTTAGTTTGACTTGCTATGTAAAGTTGCCATAGGTCTTCTCTAAATTGATTCCCGATGGAGAAGGCTTGTCTTGCCTGGACAATCCACCAGCAGCTTCAGATTTTTCTAACTGCTCAGGTTATCCTCCATTTCTAGATGGTTACCTGATTTTCTTCCATGTTAAACATTCATCACCAAACTCTCTGTTATTAAACTACTTCCCAGGGGTGAAAGTGACATTTATTGACTCATTTTCTCTGGAGAGACAATCAGTCTACAACTACCTGCAGGGAGGCTGTAGCCAGGTGGGGGTTGATCTCTTTTCCCAGACAACCAGCAACAGGACAAGGGGACACAGTCTCAAGTTGTGCTGGGGGAGGTGTAGGCTGGATGTTAGGAGGAAGTTGTTGCCAGAGAGAGTGATTGGCATTGGAATGGGCTGCCCATGGAGGTGGTGGAGTCACCGTCCTGGTGAGGTGACTAAGTGCCTGGATGAGGCACTTAGTGCCATGGTCTAGTTGACTGGCTAGGGCTGGGTGCTAGGTTGAACTGGATGATCTTGGAGGTCTCTTCCATTCTGGTTGATTCTATTCTATTTCTCTATGAGCTTAAGAAATTGTTGAGGAATCTAGTTTATAACAGTTCAGTCTGTGACCTCTCAGTGCATCTTGGAGGACAGTGCATTGTAACATGGCATAGGAATGAAAGAGTGGTGGGGATGGAGGGGACAGGCCCTTCTTGAGCCAGCTTCATTGCCAAAGGCAACGTACTGATGTTGCTGGGGACTGGGATCAACTCTGCTCTGCTGTCCTCTAGAAGTAATTTCTCTCCTTGCACTCAAGATTGTCATCATCAAGGATAAAGTTTGTTTTCTGGGTGTAAGTTTCATACCTTAGATGTTAAAATATCTTACAAGACTGAACATGCTCAAACTCAGTCCCTACACACTTCTAAAAATTATTGGAATTGTCTTAGTCCCCAGTTTACAGTCAGGTTCAAGGAAATGTGGTTTAAATTTGAGAAGCTTATTCACTAAGTATGTTGTTTGGAGACAAAAGTTTCTGCAAATCTTTTCAACAAATACAGAGATTTCTTAGGTGGCTGCTATGAGAGAGTTGTTGGTTCGGTTTAATAAAGGAACACAAAAGCTGATTTAACTAAGCAGGAATTAGTCTTTTCTACGTGCTATGACATGTTAATAGGCTGAGATTATTCACAGAATGGTTTGAGTTGGAAGGGACCTTTAAAGATGAGTAGTCCAACCTTTCTGCCATGTGCAGGGACATCTTCGACTAGATTGGATTACTCAAACCCCATCCAGTGTTACCTTTAACACNTTCTCTGTTTCAACAGCAGGGCAGAACTGATGTTCCCTGCCACTGAATAGTATCTTAATTATGAAAACATTCATATGGGAACTCAAATGTGTGATAGTTTGGGTGTCCCCTGCCCCCCACACTTTAGAAATCACCCAGACTAGACTCAGCNAGGCAAAGAGCTGAGAGCAAAGCCCAGAGCAAAGTGCCCAAGCGAAGTGTCCTTATCTTTTGTTTTGCCTTTCTTCTTTACACATCTCAGCAAGACTGTGAGCGAAGTAGACCTCACCATTGTTTTCATTTTCTCAGCCTATGATCTAATTCTTCTCACCAAAACATGCCAGCTAGGCTCAAACTAGCACAAAATGGGAGATCAAAATCTTACATTCTCCTTGTCTTTTTTTTTTTGTACCTAAGGTTGTACTCTGCTGTTTTATGAGACCTACGGAAAGACCTCGATGGAGCAGAGCAGTTTGCCTCGATACGCTTTGTTTGCAGAAGACAGTATAGTGCAGTCTGTTCCGGAACATCCCAAGAAAGAAAATGTGTTCTGTCTCAGCAACTCTTTTGGAGATGTCTACCTATTTCAGGTAACAATATTAATATGCAACTCTGTGGTTATTTCAGTTTTGGGATGTGTTTGTGAGTGTGCACATGCATGTGTACGATTATATATATCTATATGCACGTGCATACGTTGTGCCTGTGCTTTTGGCTTAAAGATAATAGCACAATTGCACTGTATGCTATTACAGTATTGATATAAGTGCATAATAAAACTTCAGGCATGTGACATTGCACCCCTGGCCTCAGTCAAATAAGGCTGCAGAAATAAAAAAGAGTAAAGGTCACAGATCTGCAAGACAGTTTAGGTACTTGATTGTTATAAGGTTCATGACAATCAGCTTTATTACCCTTTTTTTTTCATGTCTGTTAGCAGAATGATATGAATATGGAATGATGTGCTCAACTCTGAATCTGCTGTCCTCAAAGAGAATTTGCTTGAGCAAGATGCTCAAAAACAAAGGCTAAAAATAATCTAAAGATCTTGGCTGCTTAACTGCACCACAGCAAGTTTTAATAAGGAGCAGTATTATGTGGAAGTTCTTCACAGAGAGAGTGATTGGCATTGGAATGGGCTGTCCAGGGAGGTGGTGGAGTCACTGTCCCTGGAGGTGGTCAAGAAAAGCCTGGCTGAGGCACTTAGTGCCATGGTCTGGTTGACTGGCTAGGGCTGGGTGCTAGGTTGGACTGGATGATCTTGGAGGTCTCTTCCAATCTGGTTGATTCTATTCTATTCTACACCCATAGAAACATATTGATTCATAGTCACACTTGTAAATATCTCTAGAGAGACATTTTGTGCAGATGTATTCTCTTTAGCTTGCTGTTCTTTTTCTTCACTAACCTGGTATTTTTAAGCAAGCAGACACCTCTCCTCAGGCTTTACATGTAAAGTCTTACCTGTTTTCCATGTTACCTGCAGAAGAGGAGGTCTAGCTTTGAAATCTGGTGTGGCTTACCCACTGTCACTTGGAATGGTGAAGGATGCAAGTCATATCTTTCCCACAGTTCATGGGGATTTGATGTGTACCCAGGGCTCTCCAACCTTGCAGATCTAAGAAGCTGAAGATTAGAAGCAAATCATGATGGAGTGCAGGAAAAATTCACACTTTGCTTATTTGCAGTCTTAAAACCTTATTCCTCCTGTTTGAAGACAAGCACTTCATGTCCAAGAACTGTTGATTTTAATTTGTTTGGTTTTTCCTCTTGTCTGCTCATAATGTTGTGCTATTGATTTGTTTCACAGGCAACAAGCCAGACAGATCTGGAAAACTGGGTTACTGCCATACATTCAGCCTGTGCTTCCCTCTTTGCGAAGAAGCTTGGGAAGGAGGACACTGTTAGGCTGTTGAAAAATCAAACCAAGAGTCTCTTCCAGAAGATTGATATGGATGGCAAGATGAAAAAGATGGCGGAGTTGCAGCTCTCTATTGTTAGTGATCCCAAAAACAGGAAAGCCATAGAGAATCAGGTACTGGAAACAATATATTTACAGGAGTATTTGTCACATTATTTCTTGTTTTGTGCTGTGTCTGTGCTTTCTGATAGCTGGCACAGCAGTTGTAGTTGTTGCCAGGTTTCTACAGCAATCCAGAGCAGTGCAGGAGGTAGGCTCCTCAATGCTGAGGATCAGACTGATCTGTTTTATAAGCACAAAGCTATTTATTTTCTTTCCTGGAAAAATGTAATTAATTTTCACTGTTTTATGATACTCTTAGCTGCAAATATTCTCTAGGTGTTATGTGGCACATGGTATGTTCTGTAAATAATTTCATTTGCAACTGAATTGCAGTATAAAATTTAAGAATAGGTACTTAGAGATACTGTTCTGTACCCTAAGACAGGACGTGAAGAGGGCTTTATCCAAATAGAATGGGAAGAAGGACTGAGGCAGACAAAACCTTATGCTTCAGCTGAAATTTACCCATTACCAGGTTAAGATTCCCTGGTCTACTTAAAAAGTCCTACGGGAGTTTAAATGAGAACAAGTCATCAAGCCTGGAGTCCAAACGTTTTCATGTTGTGGTGGTAAGAACACCTGAATCTTGGCTAAAGCAGTAGCCTAGTGCTGAGAAATATTCACCACCAATACTTGTTTTTAAAACAAATACTGGAACAAACATACCAGTATTTTTAGTGTTTGTGATGTGTATGTGCTTGGGATTTTAGGCAAGACATGGCTAAGGTAAAAAAGTCAGGGCAGATTTGATAAGCAGCTAGAACGCTTCCTTAGTGGAAACAGTCACCTTATTGTCTGTACAGTGAACATCAAGCCTTATTCTGCTCTCACTTCTAGCATGTGAACTGAGGCTCACTCCAGTGACACCTTATGGAAGTGTACCTCGAGGTGTTGACATCTTGCTTGTGTCCCTAGTTCTGCAGGCAGCAGTTAGCAAAGGATGCTTTAAATTCTACATGCTTAGTGTTCGGGGAAAGAACCTCACCACCCGGGGCCTCTCATGTACTAAATGTGTCTGGCAGCTTAGCATAATAGGTTTATGGACTGAGGTTGCTGTATCTTTTATTATACCATTAACAGAATACATCTGATCGTTTGAATTCATTGACTGCTATTTGAAAGCCTGTCCTTACCTGCCTTTCCAGTCAGCATAGCTATTGCTTTCTCATTACTTTAGGCTGCACATTATATCATCTTCAGTAGCAGCTGAAGCTGATTTCCTTTGATCCAGTACAGTGTAATTGCATGTATTTGTTAAGTGAAGCACTTCTGGTTTCATACATTTTGTTTAAATATTTATATATTTAAAATTCTTCCTATACTGGTTTGAACCTGAAGGGCAGACTGGCTGGTACTGACTTCACTGTCAAGCTCTTGTAACACACTGCTATATGAGCAGAGTTCAAAAAGTATGTGGGCTTGTATAAGGATTTGTAGGGCAGATGTTCTCAAGCCCTTTGAGTCCTCACATGTTCATGGTTTATTTCTAGGTCACTTTATTTCATAGTTCAGAGCCTAGTGAGGTGAATGGAGGAGAAAAAACATTAAGCATCTTCTCCCAGACAACCAGCAATAGAACAAGGGGTGCTGGGGGAAGTATAGGCTGGATGTTAGGAGGAAGTTGTTGCCAGAGAGAATGATTGACATTGGAATGGGCTGCCCAGGGAGGTGGTGGAGTCACCGTGCCTGGAGGTGTTCAAGAAAAGCCTGGATGAGGCACTTAGTGCCATGGTCTGGTTGACTGGCTAGGGCTGGGTGCTAGGTTGGACTGGATGATCTTGGAGGTCTCTTCCAACCTGGTTGATTCTATGATTCTATGATTTATTGTAGGAGGTTACAAGACATGAAAGAGTAAACAGTTTTCTAGAGATGTCTAATGCTTGTAACATGTGATGCACCGAGGAAAAATTCTGTTCCATTTTAACTTAATTTACCCCTCCTCCCATTAGATACTGATGGCTTATTTAGAGTGAACCAGAGTATTAATTAGTCTCTCTTAATATCTGCTAATTAGATATTCTGTCCTTGAACAACTGCCATTGTTTTCGAGCACTGTCCCTGGAAGAAGCTGACTGCATTCTGCTAGAACTGAAATTCATCACTGAGGCTGCAGAAGATTTATTTCTAATTTTCTGTGTGGGAATGTCTTAAAACATTGAGGGCAAACTAGTGGACAAAGAGTTAAGATGGGATTGTGTGCAAACATCCACTAGTTAGCAAACAATACATTGCTAATGAGCCCTTTCTCCAGTTTTAATCTCTTTGAATCTCTCCTTCCAGTTGCTTAACATTTGTTGGCAAAGTAATTTCAGAGAAAAGCAATAGGTAACTGGGTTGCCTAATCTTGGGCTCAGAGACTGGCCTTTGCAAAGGCAAAACAACTTTGCATACAATTAGTAACTGAGAATTCTTAATATATTTACTAAACTAATGTTTTTGGAAAAAAAAACCAACCCAGCATTATTCCTGGGGGCAAAGTTTGCATACATGTAGCTGTTTAATAACTGCCGTTGCTCAGTTGGTTTTGCCCACTTTGAGTAACAAGAGGAATATAAATCCTGGGTTTGGTTTTGTAGCACATTTGGTGGTGTTCTCAATCGTGTGGCAGTTATAACTCCTCCGTGCTGAAGTATGTTGCATTGCCAATACTGTAGTTTATAAGCATGCCCTATATCCTCTGCTGGAAAACTTCACTGGTGGTATATTTTGGGAAGCCACTGAAAATAGTGTGACTGACTTCAGAAGGACCACAATGGCTTTTTGTGTAGAAAGATGAGGCGCAGTGTTAGCTTATTTCCACTGGGGAATTGTCTTGCCAGCTAGGATTTCTATAGCCTTTCTCTTATCCTTCTTCTTCCTCAAAATGCCAACCACCCAGCCTCAACTTTCTATTTTAAATCACAACTGTATTGATTTTAAACCAATAATTCTTGGCTAAAGACAGTAATTCAGGGCTTTGCAAGTGAGTTAACCCTTTTGTTGTTTCACTTACCATCATCTGAAGATGGTTGCAGTATGGGAACACAGACTTCTAAGATTACTATAGCTATTTTAATGTTGTGTTTACCTTTTTTTGTTGGTGTTTAGCAACATTTGGAGAAGCCAGTCTGATACTATCTTTGCAATTTGTTGGATTTGCAGGCTAGTGAAAAAAAAAAAACAAAGGAAAAGGAAAAAAGAAAAAAGAAGGAAAAGAAAAAAAAGCAAAAGCAAGATCTTCAACCTTGTGGCCTCTATCTGGGTTCAATAATAGTATCAGACTGTTTAAGAGGAACTGGCAGCTCTTCATGTAGCTGTTGGTACCACTGTGTAGTTTAGAAGAGATCAGAGAGGCATCTGCAAGAGCAGCATGATTATAACAGCCAGGCCACTGGTAGCACAGCTGGAAAATCCAAGTCTGCACACATGGATTTATATTACTGTATGAAATGCATATGTTGTGGGTGGTAGTGTTCCTCCAGGGTGCAACTTCTCCTCTAAACTGAAGAGAATTAGGATGAAAGGTAGCAAATTTGAAAATCCCCTGGTGCCAAGATGAATCTCAAGGACCTCTTGTAAAAGAAACAAACCAACAGTTGTCCTAACTGGTTCAACCTAGTAAAGACATCACAGTGTTTTCTGTGGAGCCCTGTATAACTGCTGGTGAAGTTAGTGGAAGGGATTATTAGCATTTGGAGCTCTTAACAAAATATTAGACACTGAATCACATACTGGGTATTAGACACTGAATCACATACTGGGGCTGTCTATTCCTGTGTTTAAAGACGTGGAAGATCTACCTCACAGCGAAGGTACCACATCTCTGCGTGTACTTCTTTATGTACTTGATATGTAAATCCACTCTGTTGTCTCACTTTGGAACATTAATATGAATAATAGTTGCTTAAAAACATTCTGGGCTTTTCTCTTCAAATTTTAGCATGTTGGTATGATCATGTTTTCCATGATGCAATTCATCTTTTCTGTGCATGTTGTACTTAACTTATTATCAGATGGTTTATGAACACAGCTATTTACTTGCAGGCTTTGAAATGATGAGACATCAATGAGAACAGGCACATGCTTGCAGATATGTTTTTTATGGAAGTTCTCCTATGTGTCCTCCAACTAAAAGTTGCCTAATGGATAATGGCATCCATTTAAAAAATAATCTTATAAAACCTTGGGCCAAAGAGCTTGGCATTGAGTGGATTTAACACATCCCCTGTTACACACCTGCTCCAGGCAAAACCCAACGTTACAATGGCTTGCTGTCTACAACTACCTGAAGGGAGGCTGTAGCCAGTGGGGGTTGGTCTCTTCTCCCAGACAACCAGCAACAGGACAAGGGGACACAGTCTCAAGTTGTGCTGGGGGAAGTATAGGCTGGATGTTAGGAGGAAGTTGTTGGCAGAGAGAGTGATTGGCATTGGAATGGGCTGTCCAGGGAGGTGGTGGAGTCACTGTCCCTGGAGGTGTTCAAGAAAAGTCTGGGTGAGGCACTTAGTTCCGTGGTCTGGTTGACTGGATAGGGCTGGGTGCTAGGTTGGACTGGATGATCTTGGAGGTCTCTTCCAACCTGGTTGATTCTATTCTATTCTATTCTGAAAACAACTCTAAAGGCAATGGGGGGAGGAACCTTAAAGAATTGGGAGAAACATCCAGCCCAAGCTACTTGGGTAGTGAATAGTAGAAGTTCTACCAACCGAGCTGGTTCAGCTCATTCAGATGTGTTACAAAAGGTGGAAGGTGAGAGGGTTCCTGTCATTTGTGAGGGGAATTTGTTGGGGAAGTCTGTTTGGGTATTCTCCCCTTCAAGAGACGCTAAGCCTGTCCGAGGGGTGGTTTCTGCTGAAGGACCTGGTCATCCATACTGGGTTATGCAAAAGAACGGTGAAATACAATGTGTTCCACAGAAGAACTTGACACTGGCAGAAGGAATATAGATATGTTGTTATGAGTTCTTTTGCAGATGATTGTGGTGCCCATAAAACCCATGAAGAGCCCAATATCCATGAGCATGAACCCTGTGAGTGCCTAGAGTCCTGCTCCATCCCATTCACTGAAGAAAACATCTGACTGTTTCTTGAAAACTGTTGCCATAAAAAATAAGTGGCTCTGAGTAGTCACTAAGCCCTCTAGCACCTTTCTTCCCTTCCCTGTAGTGATCTTTGGCTTTTTACACAGAACTTATTAAAAAAAACCAAAAAGTACTGGAATGAAATGTACCTATAAAGCATCTAGTAAAAGTTTCTGTAAAGCAGCTAATGAAATACCCTCTGACATTGACGTCAAAACTCAGCACTCAAAGAGAATCTTTTCAGGGGATCTTACTAGCCCTTGCCAGCTTTGCTGCTTACAAATTTAGCTTGATTAGCTGTCATAGAATCATAGAAACATTTGAATTGGAGGAACCTTTAAGATTACAGAGACCAACTGTTTAACCAAACACTTCAAATTCACCACTACACTATTGCACATTCAAGGACTGTGATTTAACCACTTTTGGGCAGCCTGTTCCAATGATAAATCATAGAATGGTTTAGGTTGGAAGGGACCTCAAGGATCATCCAGCTCCAACCCCCCACCGTAGGCAGGGACACCTCCCACTAGAGCAGGTTGCTCAGGGCCTCATCCAGCCTGGCCTTAAACGCCTCCAGGGAGGAAGCATCCAACCTCCCTGGGCAACCTGTTCCAGTGCCTTACCACCCTCACTGTAAAGAACTTCCTCCTAACATCCAGTCTAAATCTCCCCTCTTCCAGTTTAAACCCATTCCCCCTCGTCCTGATATTACCAGACCTTGTCAATAGTCCCTCTCCAGCCTTCCTGTAGGCTCCCTTCAGATACTGGAAAGCCACTCTAAGGTTTACTTTTCTTTCTTCCAAACTTTAGAAACAAAACCAACAAAAAGACCCCCAATCATCATTTAAATCTTTTAGAGCAGATCTACAGTTTGGGTTGCCTTTGAAATTACTAGAGCAGAGCTCTACTTTTAATCAGCTTCAGTACTATTTAGTTACATGTGTCAATCTTCAGTCAGTATAGCATGCCCTCTTCTACACCATTAGGGAAATTCTTCTCTTACTAATACGCTGTCACTAAGGAATGAACTAAGTAGGCTGCTAAAAAGTTAGGGAAGGTCATAGAATCACAGAATCAAACAGGTTGGAAGAGACCTCCAAGATCATCCAGTCCAACCTAGCACCCAGCCCTAGCCAGTCAACTGGACCATGGCACTAAATGCCTCATCCAGTCTTTTCTTGAATACCTCCAGGGATGGTCACTCCACCACCACCTCCCTGGGCAGCCCATTCCAATGTCAATCACTCTCTCTGGGAAGAACTTCCTCCTGACATCCAGCCTAGACTTCTCCTGGCACAACTTTAGAGGTCATCTCCATTCTCATCACTGTAATTACTGTTTTACGTGCAGGCAAATTTCTATCTTTATTTCATAGAATCATAGAATGGTTTAGGTTGGAAGGGCCCCCAAGGATCATCCAGCTCCAACCCCCTGCCATAGGCAGGGACACCTCCCACTAGAGCAGCTTGCTCAAGGCCTCATCCAGCCTGACCTTAAACACCTCCAGGGAGGAAGCATCCACAACCTCCCTGGGCAACCTGTGCCAGTGTCTTACCACCCTCACTGTAAAGAACTTCCTCCTAACATCCAGTCTAAATCTCCCCTCTTCCAGCTTAAACCCATTCCCCCTCGTCCTAACATTACTAGACCGTGTAAATAGTCCCTCCCCAGCCTTCCTGTAGGCTCCCTTCAGATACTGCAAAGCCACTCTAAGGTCTCCTCGAAGCCTTCTCCTCTCCAGGCTGAAGAGCCCCAACTCTCTCAGCCTGTCCTTTCACAAAGATTTAGTATGAAATAATGAAAAAGTAATGAATGGTACTTGAATGTGGAGTTGCATAGCATTATCTCATATGGTGAAACTTGGAGGAGAGTGTCTGCAGCCAGAGGTAGTCTTCTGACTGTTTGGATGCACTTTTGTGCTATAAGTGGTATTTGGTAATGAGATTTCTTCGGTCTGTTTTGGTTAGAAATTATGACAATTCTGTTCTTCCAAAACAAACAGTAAGATGGTAAAAAAAGCTGTTGCCTTGTTACTTCAGGAAGTCTTTTTAACTGTGTTTTAAGCCACTAGGCAGAACGAAGAATAAAGGATATTGCGAATTGCACATCATTGTTGTTGTATTTGAGGTTACCTTTGTAATTTCATTGAGCCAAAAGTTAGCATAGTATCTCTATACTGTCCTTTAAAGTAATGGAATTTCTGGGAGAAAGAATAGAATAGAATCAACCAGAATGGAAGA
>WAAF01017802.1:0-12931 GCA_013400475.1 Tricholaema leucomelas
GGTCCCTTCCAACCCCTAACTGATTCTATGAGTCTATGTTACAAAATAATAGTAAAAAACCCTATGAAGGTTTTTACAAAGTTAATGAAAATTTTTGAATGTTAGAGTCTAAAGATCAATTTAGTAACCATTGCATCTATTTAACATACACTAAAAAATGTAAATTAATTGCTAATTAATATTAAACAAAGGCAACAAATGAAATACTTTTTGTACAGTGCAGAGTGCATCTGCATGAACTTCTGTTTTAAGATTAATTTTTTTTCTCCACATGTTGAAAGTCAACAGACTCTAATTAAACCTGCCTGAAAAGAATCACCACAAAGTCTGCTCCAGCTTACCAATCTATTGCAAAACACTCTGAAGTCTAATACTCTGCTGCTCAGACAACTCTACAATCCATCACCTTTCTGCTTTTACAGGGTATCTGCCACATCAACAGCTACTGCTTCCCAAGGCATTTACACTCTTTTTCTTGAGTGTTTATGGCAACTGTATAAGGCAATATTCTGTTAGGCCCCAAATGCGGTGTCCTGCAACGAAGATGTCCAGCTCTATTTGCATGCAGATCAGCAAACAAGACCAAGACAATCTGTTAGGACCAAACACAACACAATAGCTCCATGAATAACACAACTGTACGAACTAACTGGAAATAATTCCAAAACTTACAACCCCCCAGAACCAACATGGAAATAATTTAATTTTCCACTACCCTACACCTGGTGCTGAAACTATAGAAATGTGTGTCTGAACTTGGAGCTACACCTTTCAACAACAACAACAACAAAAACCTTTCTAAAACCATCTTCAATACAGTACACATTTTGTGCCACTCACTGGATCTAGATCTGTCTCCAGTGTCATGAGAAATTCCAGATATCTGAAGATGTATCCAGACACAGTATCCCACTGATACCAGCTGAGTTTAGCACAATCAAACTGGAGTGAATTATGCTTGTCCTGTGTTGTGAGACAGCCAGGTACATACAACGGTGGCAGAATGCAAGCAGCACAGACTAAGTAAACAAACCAGTAATTTATTAGATGTTGTGGTGGTTTGGGTGTCCCCCGCCCTCCCCCCACACTTTAGAAATCACCCAGACTAGACTCAGCAGGCTCTGGAAATTTGAATGAAGCTTATATTTACAGCTAGCACAATTTACAAGCAGATATTTACAGTATATACAGTTAGATACAGAAATATACAAGGTAAAAGGTAATACAGAAACACAACTCCCCTCCCAGAAGCCTGAGTCCCCAGGAGGGGCTCTCAACCACCCCCTCACCTTCCCCCTACCCCTCTCAATCTTACCCCAGTCCCAAGGAAGAATGGAGGTTCCACCAAGGGGATTAAGAAGCAAAGTGAATCAGCCAAAGCAAATGGAGGGTGAGGTTAGAAAGCAAGATGGAGTTCAGCCAGCAGCCTCAAGCTCCCCAGCAGGCAAAGAGCTGTGAGCAAAGCCCAGAGCGAAGTGCCCAGAGCAAAGTGACTTTTGTCTAATGTTTTGCTTTTCTTCTTTACAAATCTCAGCAAGACTGTGAGGGAAGTAGACATCATTATTGTTTTCATTTCTCAGCCTATGATATAATTCTTCTCACCAAAACATTCTAGCTAGGCTCAAACTATCACAGATGTACTCACCAGCTACATGATGTTCCAAAGCTGAATGTTGTCAGAGCTTAATTTAAATAGGAAAGACAGGGTATGGGTGCGAGAGGATGTTTGGACATGCATGTCTTACTATTTCCTTACTGCTATGGGAATGGGTATATTTGCATACCTATGGATGGGAAGCAAGGCCAAGAAGCAGCTTGAAGTTGAGCCTCTAAGCATGTCCAAAGTGAAGTAGACATTTCCAGAAGCTAGAGCATACCCAGTGGCTGTTTCTTCTTTCCAACCAGTATGCCCCCTGAGTACTTATTAAAAATTGCAATCACTGCTAAGCTTGTTTATGTGGAGTAGCTTTATCAAAGTGATGAAATTATCAGATAAAAGATCCAGGACTAGCAAAGAAACATTGTGATGCATGACAACCAGAAACTGCTCCAATAGCTTGCGAATCTGGCAAAACAGCAGTGGGTCTTTGTTATGAATGGGTTAGTTGAAATCCTAGTTTGGGGTGAAATGCAATGAGGCCGATTCAGAAGTTATTAAATAATTTATAATGTATATATAAAGGTAATTCCCCCAAACTTATTTAAAACGATGCACACAAGTTCTTGGATGCGGTTAGCAGAACTATTTTACAGAATGTTTCTATACATTGGAATTTTGAAAGATTTTAGAAATAACTTTGATAGAGACTCTTGCAGCTTAATTCACCGCTTGTGAAGTTAGCTAAATTCTTTTAGCAACTTGGAGAAAGAATGAAGAATACTCACTAGTCCTCAGTCAAATGTCTGTGGCCCAGAACGTACGCAGGAAAATATTTAATAGAAGTCCTGTGGTGAATTCCACGTGGAATCGGCTGCTGGCATGGCAGGCTGAGGTGGCAGGCGGGTGGCAGGTAATCGAGNGCTGTTCTCTTCCAAAAATGGGGGCACATACACATTGCATGCGATAGGGGCATGGTCTTATGAACCCCTCTTGTGCAACCAGACCAAACCAGATTAGGTTGTCAGGGTTTCTCTGCCCTGTTTTCCCACCTCTGGCCACAATGCAGAAAGGCAGGTAAACACACTTAAGCCCATTCTGTGATCACTGGGACTCTCCACCACGGTCTTTCTCTTATGAAGATCAATTAAAAATTCTAACTGCAGTGTAAACATAATTTTCCATATAATAATGCCGTATAATGTCCAAAGTAGTCTTTTAATATGAAATATCAAATTGATTTTCCTCAGGAAATTAGTTGTCCTTTTGCAAAACAAATATTTTCAAATGTACTGAACATGCTCTCACACTTCAGGACTAACTGTGTGCAAAATTAACCAAAGTGGGCACACTGTCACAAGCTTATGCTTCTGCCATATGCGCTGAAGAATTTAAGCTGGGGAACTAGCAGAATCTGGATACTATTTACAATTTAAATTTCATTTGGCATTATTATTCAAAAGAGAATACAAATAAAAAGCTTTGAATAAAGTCAATATTATATGTGATACTAAATTTACTTCAGTGTTATCTGATCACAGTTTTCCAGCTAAAGACATGGTCCAGCAAAAGCAGAGAATTTTCTCATTACAACCGACTTCTTTTCCTTCCAGTGATTATAGTTTTTGCATATTTTTTTTAATCTGAAAGCTGTACTCCACATATTTATTTTAGACATTAGCACTTGTGGCGCTTCGTGTTACGTCCCACGTGCTGTGTGTAGCATGTTGCTGCTGATCTTTGTATCATGGCAAAGTAAAACCAATTTTTTTTTTTTTTTTTGGTCTGGGCAGGAATTCAGAGCCTACCATGATTTTTACTTGCAATGCAATTAAATTTAGAGAAATTCCATAGGCTTTGGAGGAGATGCTCCAGTTTTGTATTGATAAAGCGGGAAAACAATGCTTACAATATCATGGTTTTCGGCTTGGTAGCAGTCAATCTCTACATAGCCACTGACACAGCTGCCTCCCCACCAGGGCACTCCAGTAGGATGGAAAGGACAAATCAGAAGCAAAAGGCAAAATATTACGAATTGAGATAAGGACAGTTTAATAGAACAATACAAAGAGCGAATGATCAATAGGAACAACAACAGTAATGAAAGTAATATACAAAGACAAGTAGTATAGTATGTGACACTTTTGCCCAATGCCATGTCAAAAGCCTGACCCAGAATGCTGCTGTATGCACCACATCAGCTCCTGCTCTTATATAGTGAACATGAAACTTCTGGTACCCAATATCCACAATGCCTGTTTCAGCTGCTATCCTGGCTGTGGTCCATCCCAATTTCTTTTGAAGAAAATTTACCTTATCTGAGCTGAACCCAGAATATTATCAAATCCTTAATCTATATTTATGTGTCATGAAGGCTCCATAGGCCCAAAATACACTTATATACACCTTGCCTTGCCTGGACATGTTTTTCTGTCTACGCCAGAGGTAAACATGTAAAGAAACACAAAGGCACATAACAAACCTGGTGCCACGAAGTCTGGCTTGCCCAGGGCCCCTGATTGTGTAATGTGGTTGTATAGGCCCATGTGCCTACCTTATGGCCCACCAGATGCAAGGCAAATGCTATCCCCATATTTGGAAGGTCCAGGCCTGTGGCTTTTGTCTACTATGGTATGCTTTTGGCTATCTGCCAAGCTGATTGGTCATTTTGGTGCCCATCAGGCCATTAATCTCGGCCCACATTTGATAAATAGAGGTACAAAGGTAAACACTGTGCTTAGACTCACACGCACTGCCTTTTGTTTATGCTTGCCTACCTGCCTGCATGGCTGCTTGCTTTGCTGCTATTATGGAGACAGAATCTCCCATGGGCTCCCAGCCAGCCGTGCACACCTGCACGCCACTGCAGTGAGTTACCAGGACTAGATCCTTGTGGGAGAATTTTCTCCCTAAGCAGGGCATGAGCTGGTAAACATCAGAGCTTGTGCTGGGAACTGTCCTTGGGCTGTCTTGGGCTCAGGAAACCAAGCTATAAATAATAAGCACCCACACACAGCTGCAGGGGGCTGAGCTTGCCATCCTGCAGGGGTGGACACCAGGGATTGTTCTGATAGAGAGTGACCTATCGGTACCTTGCACATAACTCTGAACCAATCTGTACCTTCCACTTGTGCCAACCTCAACAGCTGTGCACGCCTCTTCCATATGGCATATAAGCCGTTGTACTTCCTTAATAAAGCGTGCTGCACATTGCACTGCTAGCAGCTGAGTTGACTCGTCAGTACCCCGATCTTGGGCCCCCCCGGCTTCCTGCCTCCCGCAGATCCTGTCTTGCCTTTACCTACGGAGCTTAGTCTCCCGTGCAGCCATGCAACCTATTGCATGCCTGCTGCCTTATCACTGCCTGGTAAGCTCCACTGCCATGGAATTACCAGGAGCAGACCCTTGATAGTCTGCACGCAATCGGCCTGTGTCGTCAGTGTGACATCATGCTGAGACTGCATGACATACTGCATCTGAAGGTCCTGCCTAAGAATCCCTGGACAGAGTGTCCAGAAGAAGCCAGGAGAACAAGGTCAGAGACTGTCCTTTCCCCAGAAGCCAGGAAGATTCTCCTTTCGCCATAAGATGGGCAGATTCTCCTTTCCCCCTGAAGCCAGGAGGATTCCAGCCTCAAAGTCCACGGGCAGACTTCCTGAAGATTGGACACTTATATAGTGTGATGTAGCCCCGGAGGGTGATTGATAATAAGACTTTGTGATTAAATTCTTTAATGCCTCTGTAATTTCTATTGCCATAAGCAGAAAGAGCTTCAGCCTGCTTACTGGGCAAACAGCATACTGACCCCAAGCAGCATTTGATTGTGGGGAAATTTCCTCTCTCTGTTTATAGTTTGAATGTTTGCTAGTCATTAACAAGTTACTGTTTGATATTATTCCTAGAATGTCTTTCATAACCATGTAAGAACAAATATTAATACTAGAATTCAGTGGTTGGGGGTGGTGAGAGTTCAGAATATTAAAGTGAATAAATTATGTAATTTTATAGAGTATCTTCTCACACCAATTAATTTCTCCCCTCTTCCATAATTGGCATAGGCAGCAGAATCCCCTCCATGATATTATATCATGCCTAGCAGAGATATTTAACAATTCACCTTATACTATTTAATTGGTGGCTTTCTGTGACAGAGTGTGATGGTTAATTTCTCTCAATAATATTCCAGTTAGCCTCAACCGATCACACAGAGTTACAGCAGCACCAGATAAGCAAAGAGCAACTGATGTCATCTACCTGGACATGTGTAAAGCATTTGACGCTGTCCCTCATGACATCCTGTTCAACAAATTGGAAAAGTATGATGTGGCCCACTCGCTGGATAAGGAATTGGCTGGATGACCTCAGAGAATTGTGGTCAACAGTTCAGTGTCCAAATGGAGACCAGTGACAAAAAGCATCCCTCAGGAGTTAGTACTGGGACCAATACTGTTTAACATCTTTGTCAGTGATATGGATAATGGAATTGAGAGCACCCTCAGCAAATGATGACACCAGGCTGAGTGGTTTGGGTGACATGCTGGAAGTTGGTCTAGCTGATTGGGTAGGGTTGGGTGATAAGTTGGACTGGGTGATCTTGGAAGTCTCTTCCAGTCTTGCTGATTCTATGATTCTATGATAGGGTGAGAAGAAATGGACTGAAGACTAAGGAGGGCAGATTAGACTAGATATTAGATTATTTACAGTGAGGATGGTGAGACACTGAAAGAGGTTACCCAGGTTGGTCATAGATGCCCTCTTCTTTGAGGTGTTCAAGGCCAGGTTGGATGAGTCCTCGAGCAACCTGGTCTAATGCAAGGTGTCTCTGCCTGTGACATGGGTGCTGGAACTAGGTGGTCTTTATGGTCACTTTCAACTGAAAACATTCTATGAATTTATGAATCTATGAACAATTAATTGGCTATTCTCACCCAACATTGTATCACCTTGTGATGCATAACTGACTTCTCAATGTTCCCACATCACCCATCATGTGCATTCAGGTCCTTGGGAAAAAGCAGTCTCATGGATGGATTCTCTGTTGCCAGAAGCCTGCAAGACTAACCCCAAAACCTTTTCCCTAATACAATCTTCATATGCACTAGGGAGACTTTATCCTCGTCTACAGTGTGTGAGAGTTTCGTTTGGGCAGGTCCAGCTCAATCAGTAGATCCTCTGGTACTAACTAACCATATTGTCAGTGCTAAACACTTGTCTCAGTTTTTACAGGTCCTAGTCCTCATTGCTTTCAGCATAATTTTTAGCAGCCTGTTTCAGGGTTCGATTTTACAGGCAGCTGATGCATAAAACACTCACTCAGAGTCATGCTTTCCAGCGCATGAGTCTATAAGGCTGTTTCAAAAATTAGTGTTATTGTCTGACACGGGGATGCCTTGATGCCGTGAGTTGTTTTTCAAGGCCCAGGATGGTGTACCAGGTGGTGGAATGGAGCACAGGGTAGGTTTCCAGCCACCTAGTAGTTGCTTCCACCACTGTGAGCACATGGCACTTGCCTTAGTAAGTTTGTAACAGTGTGATGTAGGCAGTTTTCCAGGACTCTCCGTATTTATATTTCAGCCATTGTCATCTATACCACAGAGGCTTTAAGCACTTGGCTTGCTTGAATGCAGCACATTTCACATTGATAGCTAATCTGCATCAGTATGCCCATAGTTATGTCCACCTCTCAGTCTTGGACCCATCTATATGAGATAGAGCACTGGCTACCTTTCCACTCATCTTTTTCTTCAACAGCCTTAGTGACTTGTCATGTAGGACTTCACACAGTGACATTCCTCCTCTAATGTTTTCCAACAGTGCAACAGTGAACAGAGAATGATGCTTTTCATTATTTGACAGTTTGTTATATGGGGGAGACTTTCCAGCACATTACCTCCTTCTCCACTGGCAATATCCCAGTTCTTTTCCCTCTGATCAGTTTGTGATCAGTTTCAAGATTCCTGGGAGGCTTGGACTCCCTATTTGAGCTCACTGTGTTAACAGTGTGATCCACTCCCTCCAGGTGGCATCAGTTACATGGTGTGTAGAGGAAAGACATCCTTTTGAACAGCCAGTCCAGCACCACCAGTCAGGGTGACAGGGGCAGCTGTACTTCAGTACCAGCAACTTCCAAGGCAGCTTGAATTCCTTTATATGCTGCCAATATCTCTTTTTCACTTGGAGTGTATCTGGCCTCAAACCCTCTGTGTCTTTTGCTTCAGAATCCCAAGGGTTAGCTCTCTGTCAGAGGCTCAAGGTAGGACCATTATTTTGAGATGTAGCATACACCACATTCTTAACACCCTGTCCTCCCTGTACTGGCCTGAGTGATACTGTGTGCACAATCTCCAGTTTAATTTGTTTGAAGACTTGTTGCTGATCAGGGCCCTCTTGGAAATCATTCTTCTTCCAGGTCACTTGGTAGATAGGCCTCACAATAAGTCCGCAGTTTGGGAAATGCATCCTCTAAAAATCCACAATGGCCAAGAAAGCCTGGGTTTCCTTTTCATTGGTGGGTGAGGACATAGCTGCTGTCTTGACAATCACATCCATTGGAATCTGGCAATGCTCATCTTGCCGTTTTACCCCTGGATCTCCTATGCAAGTCTCTTGACTTTATTTGATGGCAAAACATCAGAGGGATGTGAATTATTTTCTTCTCTTTCATAAAAACTGTGCTAGTTTGAAGCTAGCTAGAATGTTTTGGTGAGAAGAATTAGATTACAGGCTGTGAAAGGAAAACAGTGGTGATGTCTACTTTGCTCATAGGCTTGCTGAGATGTAGAAGAATAAAAGCAAAATATAGATAAGGCAGTCTCACTTGGGAATGGGGAACTGGCTGAGCTGCATCTTACTTTCTAATTTCACCCTCCATTTTGGACTAATCCACTTGGCTTCCTAACCCCCCTGGCTGAATCTCTATTCTTCCTTGGGACTGGGGTAAGGTTGAGAGGGGTAGGGGGAAAGTGAAGGGGGGGTAGAGAGCCCCTCTTGGGGCCTCAGGTTTCTGGGAGGGGAGTTGTGTTTCTGTATTACCTTTTTACCTTGTGTATTTCTGTATGTAACTGTATATACTGTAAATATCTGCTTGTATATTGTGCCAGCTGTAAATATAAGCTTCATTCATATTTTCAGAGCTGGCTGAGTCTAGTCTGGGGAATTTCTAAAGTGTGGGGGTGTGGGGAACACCCAAATCACTACACTTTTTTTCTGTGTTTCCACTCGCAATGATGCCATCAAAGTATAGCATATGTTCCAGAGCTTCACTCTGTTCCAGTGCTGTCTGGATCAGTACATGGCAAATAGTGGAGCTGTGTTTCCACCCCATGGGCAGTCAGTTCCTCTAACCCTGATCAGAATCTTTCACTTCTTATGACAATTACTTACAGGCTCTCTCAAGAGGGTCAGGAGTAAGATCAGTCCTTCTACTCTGTTTAGAGAATTTTCTCCTGGAAACTGGAGAGGTATTTTTCATGGAGGAATCTCCCTTTGTGATTATTTTCCCTTGCAGCTCATGTACCCTTGTAGCTAGGGCTGGAGTAGTTCCTCCACCTCATTTCCTCATGGTCATGTGGTTAAAATCATGGAGTGCCTCATGGTGCATACCTTCCAGATTCTCTGTTTTGGGCAAGAGAGTGTCTGTTCTTAATAGATGATATGTGGGACCATACAGGTGGAGGAGTAGGACATGTCCTCTCTACAAGCTGCTGGAAGACCCAGGACAGTTCCTCCACAGCCAATATGCAGGCCCATATGGAGCAAGAGAGGCTTCCCTCTTACTGCTGGAGCTGGTCAGCCAATTCACCTACAGCTCATCTCTGTCTGTCTTTACAGGATACTACTGTCAATGAGTTGGCATGATGGTGGTGCACTTTGTAGGAACTTTCTGCCATGTGAATGGTGTGCACGAACTTCATCTGGGTCTATAGCTGATCATCATCCTGATGATTATAAATTGCCCCCAGCACCACTGATTCCCACAGGTACTGGAGAGCTCTCTCCATCATGGTCCACTTGCCTAGGTGACACATAACATCTTCCTTGAAGAGCAACCTTTCCTTCACATCTGCCAGAAGCCACCTCCAGATGTTGAAGGCCTGTGTCTGTTTTACAATTGCCTTGTCAATGACTCCTTCCCTGGACAGGGATCCCAGCTGCTTGGCTTCTCTAGCCTCTAATTCCAAATATTTGCTCCATTATCCCAGCATGGGAGCAGCCAGGTGAATATGTGCTTCCTTGGTTGGCATCCAAAATCCATTTGCATGTGTCACAACGCACTCAGGGGTAGGGATCGGGTGATTAACTCTGGTTATTCCTTCTGTTCTTTTAATGGCCCTGGTTCATTGTCATCCCTCCCAAGGCAAACTGATTTTCTTGTGTATATGGGTGGCTGATAGTGGCATAAGATGGTTCTCTGGTGCAGCTGCAGCAGCTGCAGCACCTGCAGCCAGGATTTTAGCAGCCACGGTGCCTGCTGATCTCTATTTAGGTCCAGAAAGGTTATTTTCCCTTTAAGGGCATTGAATAGTGGTGAAAAAGACTCACTGATTTTGGGCAAGGTCCCAGCATGTTCCATCGATTTGTGACTTTTGAGAATTGCCAGGTTGACAAAACAATTTTTCAAAATACTTTGCTGGTCGCTCAGGATTCTGTACCTGTTTAGGGCTGACATTTCAAAGCACTGGGCGTGACCACTGTCTTAGGCACTTGTCCATACTCCCTCACTTATAGCAAGTCACTGCTATCCATCCTTGGGGTAGATCTTTGACTAGCACTCTTGGAAAAACAAAATGAGTAATACTGAACAAGACCTGGGACACATTCAGGAGAGACATCAAGAGGAGCAAGCTAGCTTGGACATCTCAGGGATATTCAACATTCTCAAAAGCTGAAGAAGTCTCCTCCCCTCTCTCATCCATAAATGCTGTGAAATTACTAACAGACAAGAATGCTGCATACAAATGTCAGCTCAACCCCATGACCAGAGCCATAATCATAATACAGATTGACAATATCCAGTACAGCAATACAATAAACCTGATCCATTTCCCTGAAGTGACAAAAAGTCACCATGGGGAGTACCTGGAGAACACAAGAATTTATGTAATGCCACCATGAAAACAGATGAACTCACATTGTGAACATGGGTGATTTAACTAATATAAAAATGTGTATAGCAAAATTGTTTAAACAGGCTTTGGTCAAATGTTTCATTACCTCAACCCTTTAGGCAACACCAAAAAAAGACTGTTGTGGTTTTAAGCTCTGTGATGGTTTGAGTGTTCCCTGCCCCCCCCTCCCCCCCCAACTTTGGAAATCACCCAGAGGAGACTCATCTGGCTCTGGAAATTGAATGAGGGTTATTATTTACAGCTTAGCAGAATATACAAGCAGATATTTACAGTATATACAGTAAAAGGTAATACAAAACCACAACAGCCCTCCCAGAAACCTGAGTCCACAGGAGGGGCTCCCCACTGCCCTTCCACCTTCTCNGGAGAGTGGCTGGAGACCTTTGCAGTGAAGACTGAGGTATATGACCATTTCACCTGTTTCCTTTCTGAGGGGGCCCACACCTTCCCTAGTCTTCTTTTCACTGTTAATATACCTGTAGAAATTTTTGGTGTTCTCTTTTACCTCCCTGGCTAGATTCAATTCAAACTCTGCCTTGGCTTTCCTAACCAGATCTCTAGCTGCTTGCGCAGCTTCCTTGTATACTCCCCATTCCAGCTGTCCTTTCTTCCACCCCTTGTAGAGTTTCTTTTTGTGTGACAGCGTGTCCAGGAGCTCCTTGCTCAGCCAGGCAGGCCTCCTAACAGTCTTCCCTGCTTTCCCCTTTGTTGGTATGCATTGCTCCTGGACACAGAGGAGGTGATCCTTGAATACTAACCAGCTGTCCTGGGTCCCTCTTCCCTCTAGGGCTTCATCCCATGATACTTTGGCCAGTAGATCCTTGAAGCGATCAAAGTCTGCACATCTAAAGTCTAGGGTTATAAGCCTGAAATACCTCCTCCTGCTTGCCCTGAGGATCTCCATTTCAACTGCATCATGGTCACTGCCACCAAGGCTGTCCCTAAGCCTCACATCAGTCTCCAGCCCTTCCCTGTTGGCCAGAACAAGGTCCAGCATAGCACCTTTTCTTGTTGGTTCCTCCACCATTTGGAAGAGGAAGTTGTCATCTATGCAATCCAGGAACATCCTGGATTGCTGATGCCTTGCTGTGTTGTCCCTCCAGCAGATGTCAGGGTGGTTGAAATCCCCCATGAGGACCACGGCTTGCAACCTGGAAGCCACTTCTGTTTGCCTGTGAAGGGCCTCATCTGTTTGGTCCTGCTGGTCAGGTGGCTTGTAGCAGGCCCCTACTGTAGCATCACCCTCCCCTGTATTCCCTTACAGCCCTGCTGTAATCCAGAAGGAAGCAGTAAGGGACTTGTTGAGACTCTTGGATCCTCCCGAGTCTATGGAACCAGATGGGATCCATCCTAGGGTGCTGAGAGGGCTGGCAGATAAGCTTGTCAAGCCGTCCTCCATCATTTATCAACAGTCATGGCTCACCGGAGAGGTCTCTAATGACTGGAAGCTGGCTAATGTGGTGCCCATCCACAAGATGGGTCAGAAGGAGGACCCAGGAAATCACAGACCTGTCAGCTTGACTTCAGTGCCATGCAAGATCATGGAACAGATCATCCTGAGTGCAATCACAGGGCACCTACAGGATAGCCAAGGGATCAGTCCCAGCCAGCACAGATTTAGGAGGGGAGGGGCCGGCTTGACTAACTTGATCTCTTTTTATGACCAGGTGACATGTCTGGTGGATGTGGTGAAGGCTGTGGATGTAGTCTACATGGGTTTCAGCAAGGCCTTTGACACTGTCTGCCATAGCAAACTCCTGGAAGCCCATGGCTTGGATGGGGGCACTATGTGTTGGGTTAAGACCTGGCTGGATGGCCAGGCCCAGAGAGTGGTGATGAATGGTGCCACATCCAGTTAGCAGTCAGTCATAAGTGGTGTGCCCCAGGGATCTGTGCTGGGCCCAGTCCTGTTTAATATCTTTGCTGATGATCTGGATGAGGAGATTGAGTCCAGCATCAGTAAGTTTACAGATGACACCAAGCTAGGAGCAGATGTCTGTCAGAGGGTAGGAGCACTCTGCAGAGGGTCCTGGACAGGCTGGATAGATAAGCACAGTCCAGCACCATGAGTTTTAAGAAGTCCAACTACAAGTTTCTGCACTTTGGCCACAACCTCATGCAGTGATACAGGCTGGGGACAGAGTGGCTGGAGAGCAACCCAGCAGATAGAAACCTGGTACTGGTTGACAGCTGACTGAATATGAGC